>JABJVR010048319.1:0-24819 GCA_025773905.1 Chitala chitala
TCCTGACACTCTTCTCCACCCACTCCATCCTGCCTGTACTCTCTTCTTCACTTCTGTACTACACTCCCCATTACTTTGAACAGTTGACCCTAAGTATTTAAAATTTACTCATAGAAAACCTTCTGTATGACTTTGACAAGGTCAAAGTGAGGTATGTACGACATGAGCTACACACTGATATGTACTAATGAAGTGGGACACACAAGGCCTTGGTTTATTTTATAGTTTACACATTAAATCACATTTTCATATATTAGTACAGTTGGCAATCTTCTATTAGATATTAGTAGAGTGGACAATAAAGACATGTGTGATATATATATATATATATATATATATATTGATATATGTCTACTGTAATAAAAATGGTCTACTGTAATAAACGCAGTCAGTTTTACACCTGTTTGTCAAGTTACATTTACTAACAGGTGTAAAACACTTGAGTCAATTGAAAGTCATGCTGATATTGACAAATCCATTCTATATGTATATGGTAATACAGGATGATGCTGTAAGTCTTTTGCATAATCAGTACATAAAGCTGGCAATAGAGACTGTCAGCCTGTGTTTTGTTCACACAGGTGTACCCTAACCATTCAATTACTGTGAAGAATTCTGTGATTCAAGGTGTGTGACTTTTCATATTCACTGCTAATCAATGAATATGTGGCTAATGCATGGCTTACACTCTATGTTTTTATTTTTTTATGTTGTGACTTTTTCTGTATTTTACCGTAACTGTGGCTATTTAACTCACCATTAATTTTTATGACTATTTAATGTTACATGAATAGCTGATAATTGTTAAAATGTTAGAATTTGAGACAATTCAGTTTTTAATGATATTCTCAATATAGTTCCTCTGTTGTACATTTTCATGGTTAAATAATTAAATATAAATGTGACAAATGTAACAGGTAGGTGTCTTCAAATGTATAACAATGCTTAAGCAAAATTAGCCTGTATGTTTACGACTCTGGGATCATCTGCTTTCATTTCTGCTGTCTTCAGGACGTTGAATACCCAATTCAGGACAACATGTGTATGAATTCTACCACTGGAAGTGAAAACACAAGCTCTAATGCAACTTCAGCAATTTACTATGATGATATCTGTATGGACCTGGGACTATATTCCTGGATTTACATTGCAGTTCTGCTACTGAATGTTGCAGTAGGTCTACCAATCAACATTGAGGTCATGAGAGTCTTGCTGAAACAAAAAGCATGTTTATTGACCTGTGATGCATTCTGTTTTAGCTTAGCATTAACAGATGTGATCATTTGTATACTAACAGTTTCCTTAATTTTAGTTTATTTTAAAATAGATCTTCCAGCTGTTATGCCTGGACTTCAATTGTTCTATGGGTTTGTTCTTAACGGTCGACCTTTATTCAAGTGCTGTATCTGTGTGGAGCGCTACCTGGCTGTGGTCCACCCCATCATCTACCTGAAATACAAAACATCAAGATACAAACTGGCTTGTTCAGCTTCTGTCTGGCTGCTTACATTTGGATTCTGTACACTCAGACTTTATAATCAGGCACAATTAATATCTGGAATACCATTCCTGCTGGTCCTTATAATAAACACGTTCTGCAGCCTGTCCATCCTCAGAGCTCTGAGACAGCCTCAGCCTGGAGATGGGGAGAGAGAGGAGATGAACACCATGAAGAGGAGAGCTTTCAGGACTGTCTTAGTCATACAGGTGATGATGATTGTTAGCTATATGCCTTTGCTTACTATAAAGTTCCTATTTATGTTTATTTGTAATCAATATTATTACTGTCAATTGTTTTTATTTTCTCTTTTCTTCTTGATCCTTGGCAACATGCTGCGCCCCTTCTCTTACCTTTCTAGAAACGGGACGTTACCATGTACCAAAACACCAAGAATCCTTGAATTTGTAAAAAGAGTTTCTCAGAATTAATAGGAGGAAAAACTGGGTGAATAGCTGTGGAAAAAGAATTAATTTCCCTGCCTTTTATTTTTGGTTTCCCTTTTCATTTGACAAGAGCGAAGTTTTAATATTACTGAATATTGAAGGATTATTAAATATATAAGATTGTATGTGAAAATAAAAAATGCACCTTTTAAATTACTGAAACTTCTAGGAATTGGTGTTTCAAAAACCTATGTATATAAAACAATGTTCATTTTCTATTTAGTTAGTAACTGAACACTGGTAGCAATCTCTGTATTCTTTACTATACCTTGTATGTGTAGACTTTACTTTTTATTTATTTATTTTGTCTAAAGCTGTTGTTTTGGATTTAGGTTTGCTATGTTTCCTGTACTTGATCTGTGTTAAAATACATTTAAACTTTTTTCTTTTTTGCTTATTCTCTAAATAAAATCATGTGTCCATTAAGAATGAGTTTTTTCAGGAAGTTCACATTTAATGTTAATTCACACCACAAGTTAGATGTGTAACTGCTATTACCAGAAAGCTGCATTTTAATAAATGTTACTCTTTCATGCATGAAATCATCCTAAATGCACCTCAAAATGTTTATTAGAACATGTATGCATCAGTAAGGTACAGTGAAACAACTGTACATAAGACCCTCATACTATATGACAGCATTTTAGGGCCACTATAAAAAAAATTACAATAACAAATTTTTTTTAAAATTATTATTATTATTAATAATAATAAAGTTCCGAGAATACAGTTGAAATATTCAGATTTTTGAAGTTGCAAGATTCTGAGAATAGTCGGAATATTCTGACAATGAAGCTAACGGCATTAGCTGTGACACTTTGATACAGGGAAGCTACAGGAGAGCACTAAGTGGGGGCTGATCATCGGGTGTGGGGGGAGTTTGCCTTTGAAGTTTTGGTAATTTTAAATAACCTCCACTTTTAGGTTAACATTGATCTCCCTTCCCTTCTTCCATGGTGTTTTCGCCATCGTATCGTACGCTTCTGACAAAGGCTAAATTCTGTGGAATGTCAGTCAGAATATTTCTACTTTATTCTCAGAATGTTGCGTGTAACACTAGAGAGAACATGGGAGACAAGATTATCTATGCAGAGTATATATTTATTGAGTGAACAAAAGCAGGTGATCTAGAAAGTCGAAGTCCAAGAAACAGGCAATAGGTCGGTGTACCGGGGTGGTCAGTCCAAGACAGGAACACGGGCTGGGAAGGACAAAAGGTAGGTGGGTTAGGAAACAGGGAACTTGGAGAACACAGCAGGAGAGAGTAGACACAAGACACTGGGAATCGTATTGCTTGGTATCGCTCATTAAGAGACTTAATACTTCGCATCGGGCCGCCATTAGTAGCAACTATTTAAGTCTTTCTGTTGACATTGCGCGGCTGGTATGCACTAATGACAAGGGCATTACAGTACCCCCCCCCCTCCTTGGGCGCCCCCTGGAGCCCGACGGAGCAAACCACGTAGCAGGGGAGCAGAGAGGTCTGGGTGAGCACTGTGGAAGCAGGAAATAAGGGCAGGGTCAAGGATGAAGGATGCTGGGAGTCAGTGGAGTGATGACAGTATAGGGCTTATATGGTCTTACTTTCAGTTTCTCTTGATAATTATAGCAGCTGCATTTTGGATGCGCTGCAATGTGTTTAGTGTTAAAGCAGTACAGTAATCTAATCGACTATAGACAAAAGCATGTATAATTTTCTCTATATCTTCTGCATTAAGAAAATGGTGAAGTCTAGCAATATTTCTCAGCTGCAGGAAGCATATCTGTGACACTGCATTAACATGAGTGCCAAAAGTGAGTTTGATACCCTAACACATACTGGAAGAGGGAGAGAGGTGAAGGCATGTGTTTTGGGCATATTCAGCCCAGGGGAGGTAGTCGGACCAATCAGAGGGATGTTGGGCATAGTAAGTGCGGAGGTACTGAGAAACCTCCTGATTTAAGTGTTCCGCTTGCCCGTCTGGGTGTGATAGCCTGATGTAAGGCTGACCGCAATGATAAGGCGCTTGAAGAAGGCCCGCCAAAACTGGGAGGTGAATTGGGGCCCACGGTCCGAGGCAATATCTTTAGGGGGACCATAAAACTGAAAGATGTGGCAGAAGAGGAGGTTTGCTGACACTCTAACTGTGGGGAGTTGTGTTAAAGGCAGAAGATGGAATATTTTAGAGAACTGATGTATAAAATTGCGAGGATAACTGTGTTACCATGGGAGGCTGGTAGATCAGTAAGGAAGTCCAAGGAGAGGTGAGTCCATAGTTGTTTAGGCACTGGAAGGGGAATCAGCCCTCCAGTAGGCAGATGGCGTGGGTCCCTGGATTGGGCACAGGTAGAACATGCAAGGACATAGTCCTGTACATCAGCAGCGAAAGAAGGCCACCAAAACTTGTTAGCCACTATTTTATGAAATAGACAAAAGTTTCAAAATAATGATTTTATCAATAAGAAAACATGTAACACTGCTTAGTTCAACTTGTGTGTACACTGTCAACAATGAAAATGTTCCCTCAGCCTGTAATTTACATTTCTGAAACATATATCATTCTGTATTATATATTTACACACATGAATGAATTTGTTGGAATCCTTCCAATAAAGAAAGAAAAACACACAATGATCATTCAAATAATTTGAAACTGATAAAAGTTATCTTAAATAATAATTTAATAAACATCGACTAATGACGTTGTATTTTCTGTTGTATTCTGCAGCACCTGGTGTCCTGGGGGAACGTTGTTTTGTTTCACTGTGTACTGTACCGACTGTATACAGCTGAAATGACAGTAAACCTACTATCCTATCATACCCTGCTGTACTTGGCCCATTTCAGACCCTAGATGACGTAGAGCTTCCTCCTTAGGTTACTCTTAAGCTCTCCTATCTTATCCTATCTTATCCTATCCATCATCGTCATCATCATTATTAAAACAATTATCATAATCATCATAGTTCCTGCATGAAAATTTTGCTTGACTGTGTTTTTGAGAACACCTAACCTTGAACCATTGCAGTACAATAATTACTGTGACCGTTGGAGGACAGAGCCTAATCGCAGATAAATAATGGGGAAAACCAAGCAAGGAGCACAGGGGAAAACCAGACTTAAACAGACAAGAAAGCAACAGAACACAGAGTAGACTGAGAAGTAGAGAACAGGGTGGAGTCAGTAATGAGGAGTCCGGGCTGCCTCAGGCACCAGCAGCCATGACATTACTGCTGAGCACAAATGATTCAGCACTCTTCTAAACCACCTGCACTTGTGTGTTATAATTTACAGCACGGGCTGTCAGCTGAGGCCTGCTCACAGCTGTGTTGGAAGAGGGTCGTCTGGGTTAGCAGATTTTGAATGTACTCGACGAAGCGACGAGGTACATCTAAATAAATCTTTTTCAGTATATCTACAATCAGCCACCCTTTAGCTAACTGAGTCAACCCAAATGCTTAGTCTGAAACTGAACACAGAAACTGACCAGATGCAAAGCTTGCCTCTCATATGTGGTTCCCACATATGGGTGTAAAATAATGTTTGCCACATAATAGACCTATACAAAAACCACTCTTTGGATAGTAAATAAATTCAGCTGCATTATAAATATTCATGATTAATACTTAATTAAATAAATAAATAATAATTATAATGATTATTACTAATAATAATAATAATAATAAATGTATATAGTAAGCCCAAATGTTGCTTTACAGGCATTAAAAGCATAATACAATGACAAAATACACAGAAACATAATACTATAATAATAGAAATAATATAAACCAATAGTTTTCAGTGGCTAGAGGAGAATTAAGAAATGGAGAAGGAAGAGGTTTTATGTGGGTTTTAGAAGAGGAATAAGATGAGCAGCCATGGAGGCAGAGCCTGTTTATTTTAGTCTAATGAAAAGTGTTTGAAAATTGTCATCAAGATTACTTTATTATTTGTGTATATGAGTTAGGTTAATTTTTCATAATAATGAAATGATTTTGATTACTGCTCTCATACTCCTAGACCCACACAGGGAGATCAGCTACGCAGTTTTACCTTGGGATTGACCAGCCTGCAGTGTGGCAAGTCCCCCTTATGTGTTACTGGAAGGGAGAGGGAGGAAATGTTTATGTGCCTCAAATTAATGTTAGAGGTGATTATGGCACTGGATGTCACACCTGATGAACATACTAGAGAGGCTGGATCTGCTCCATCTCCGTCCTCTGGTAAGCTCATCTACGCATCCGCTCCAGTTTGCCTATCAGCCTGGTATTGGGACAGATGATGCCTTCATCTACCTCCTACACAGAGCTCTCTCTCATGTGGAGAAGCCTGGTAGCACTGTGAGGATCATGTTTTCTGATTTCTCCCGTATGTTTAACACCGTACAGCCTGGTCTACTGAAGGACAAGGGGTGGACCATCACTTATCTAACTGGACATTGGGCTATCTCACCAACTGACCACAGAATGTGAGGGCACAGGACTGTGTGTCTGACATAGTGGTCTGTAGCACAGGGGCCCCACAGGTTCCTCTTCGCCCTGTATGCTGCCGACTTTAATGTCTTTAAATACATCAAACCATAATAGTTCATTTAGAGCATGCATAATACTACTGATGTAAATTTAAGTTACTGAAAGTACCCCACAATTATCAAATTGTACACATTTTGCTATTTACCATAGGCATGTCATAATATCAGAAAAGAACATCCAAAGTAATTTCTTAGTTTTTTGCTGTTTTTAAATGGCCTGGTGGCTCAATGGGTAGTGCATCAGGCTAGGCGGTGGAAGTCCCCTGCTCCCTGGTTCAAATCCCAGCCCAGCCAGGTGGCTTTGGGCAGGACACTCAGCACCAGCTCCCTGGGTGCCATGTGGCTACCCACTACTCCCCCCTGGGGGGTGGGTTAAATGCAGAGGACAAATTCCTTGTATGTGACAAACATAGTTGGCCATAAACACGATTCCCTTTGCTAAATAGAAGTAATCTGAAAGCCAACAAAGCAGTAATTTACTGCAACACGTTTTGGCCAGCACAGGTCACACGATTAGCTACAATGAGCAGGTATGTAAAACAAACAGCAAATTAATGTGTTAATATAGTTGACTGAATTTACCTATCAGCTGATAATTAATAAATACTCCCTAATTCAATACTTTTTAAAACTATTCTTTCAATCCAAGTTTTTATAGCCTTACATTTTTGAGATAACAGTTTTTACATACATTTCACATAAACTGCAAGTACTCCTTAGTACTGAAACATGACAAATACACACCTTGACTGGTGGAACCATTTACAGGACTAGGGGCTCAGATGGTTTCTCTGTGCAAAAACAAAATGCAAACTGACAAACACCACTCCCAGCTTCATGAAGTGTTTATGGAAATGTCTTAGTGTATTAAACAAATCTGTGCACCTGTGTTTTTCCTCCTAGCTAGTCAGACATATAAAAACCCAAAGTTAATTCCAAATGTTTAACATTTGAAATTTGTTGATAATTGTATTCACCATGAGACATTTGTCAATAAGTTTGATATCACACTTAGTTGTATACCATACCATAACCATGCAATCTATGCCAGTTCTGGTGAGACTTTTGCGTTCAATTTTATACACAAGTTTGTGTGTAACCTTTAAAAATACACCTGGAGGTAAACCGTGAAATAAAATAAAAACATCACTGTTGTTGAAAATCTAATTTGGCACAAGCTTCAAAGGCAAGTCTAGCATAGTTATATTAAAGTTTCTATATTCTGAGCTCTCTATATCTCTAAGATACAGTATTCAAAGGGTGTGGAAACAGATTCTGCAAGAGAAAAAAGTAGCACCAAAAAATGAGTTACATCTAAAATTATGTTTTAATTTTAAAGTTTTGTCCCTTGTAAAAATTGAGAAACTGAATTGTCCCAAAATTTGAACTAAAGCTAAAAAAATGCATAAATCACGTTTTCTGAACAGCAAACAATGAAAACGAGTACTGCAAGCGTTTCCTTCACATTTACTGTTCAAAAATGTTTTGCTAGGCACCATGGTGGTGTGGTGGTTTGAGTCCTGCCCTGGGTCTGTGTGTGTGGAGTTTGCATGTTCTCCCTTGGTGGGTTTTCTCTGGGTTCTCCACTTTCCTCCCACAGTCCAAAGACGTGCAGGTTAGGTTAATTGGTGTTTGCAAATTGTCTGTGCGCCCTGCAGTGGGTTGGCGCCCCACCCTGGGTGTCCCCTGCCCTGTGCCCTATGTGTTCTGGGATGGGCTCCAGGCTTCCCTGTGACCCTTAACAGGATGAAGCGGTACAGAAGATGAATGAATGTGTCTTGCTGTATTTTTTATGCTTTTTCCATGTATATCCTGTTGTACAGTGCCATTATCCAATCAGCTGATTTTGGAATTTTTTTTTCTTTTTTTAATGGAATCCTTCTCCCCATCCCTTGAACAGTACATGTGCAAGTTTTGGTGCTATTCTGCATGTTAGGTAGAGTTACAGAAAGTTCTGAATAGGGAATCTGTAATTATAACCACACTGTAGATTTGTTTTTGCTTATAAATGTAAATTTATATAGAGCTTAAGATGTAAAGCACAACTTTCAAATACTCAGTCAGATATTCCTTAAAATATCCATGTCTCAAATCAACTTAACCAGTTGATCTTAAACACACCTGATATGGAATATCAAATACTGCCTGGGTGGGGCTCCATCACAACACACACACATAAACAACAGCTCCTACATAGACATGAGGACAACACACACTCAAATGTACAAGGTGAGGAATCAACACAATGGGGTACTGAAAGTACACCTTTCTACATGAAACATTCATTTCCTGTAAGAGAAAAAGCAGAACAGCCTTGCATCCTCATTAACCTGAGGATTTAATGCAAAGCAGAACCATCGTTATTATGATTATACACATGATTTAAATTATATGGTTGCTGGCTTTGTAAAAACTACTATTCACAACATTTATTCACCATCAAAAACTGAGAAAACACACAAACATTAATATGGTTGTCATTATAATTATTATTGATCAAAAAACAATTCAGCTTCTCAGCCACAACTCTCAGAAGTACTTTTAGTATCAGTTCATCATGTAATCAGACTTACATGATTGCTGGCTTGGAAAAAAAAGTTAGCGATGGACCGTGGCCGGTTCACTCTAGGTAGAGCATGCAGCACTGACACAGTACACCTAATAAAGGCAGCATTGGTAGAACTCCAAATTTCTGACATTTTTCAGAACCAATGAAGCTTTAATTTACTTTCCTTAGTATTAATATCCACAGCAGTTTTGCTTGAGGTACTTTCATTCTGCACCACATCACTACCTCTACTGAACTGGTTTACACAGTAAATACATATTACTTTGAAGGCGCAAAAAGCACAAACAATATGGGACTGGGCAGTATCTTATTTTCATTATCAGTCTTGAGAGGCTGAAATAAATTAATGACAATCGAAGCCACCCGTGTTCAATAGCATACTGGGAAATGCCTGCCATGGTACTCAGTCAAAAACATGTTCAATTCAACTCAATTTGTTTTTATATACCACCTTTGGCAATGGATTACCTCAAAGTGGTGTAACAACTGGTGTAATGGAAAAAACAAAAAACATATATCAGTATCCAAATAGCAATTGTTGCTTTTTCATCTTAACGTGCAATAGAAGTCATATTTGACTTGTGTCTGTTGTTGTGTGTAATATGTTGCACACATCGGTTAAAAGCACCGACTTGTGCATTGTTTACATCACATTTATTCAGCACATGGGAGGTAAGGGTCCGCCGGTGGTTATAAAGCGTCTCCCTACAAGGCCAGGGGCGTGTCCATGACAGCCTGTACCCGGACTCTGCAGTGCCTCCTGTAAACCAGGGCAAGAGCAAAGAGCAGGACAGCCAGGAGATGGAAAGCAGCTGAGCCCAGCACAACTGGATACTCAAAGGGGGCAACCCCTCTGGCCCCATCCAAGGAGGACATAGCAGGGTTAAAGGTCAGCGTTGGGTCTGAGGTCACATCTGTGAAGGGCCTTAAAAAAACAGTAATAACAGGTCATGTGAACTAATGCAGTCCATAAAACACAACTAACTCATTCATACTTAAACAGGTCCACACAAACAAAGAATATGGACAGGGTTGGTGAAAAGACAAACCTCTCTGTTGAGGACAGGCCAAAAATGGAGAAAGTAGAAAGTGGAGATGCCTGCTGGCTTGGGGGAAAGGCATGATGAGGGTGAAGACATAATCTTTTATCAGGACAGAAGACTAACCCTTTGTAGCCAGGTACCTGACATGAGAAGGAAAATAAAATGGGTACATACAGAGTGTAAGGTATATTCATAATGTAGATTCAAAACACACTATGAGAGAAAGCAACTAAAATCTTCTAATTTTGTTAATTTTAAGCTTTGGTGGCTAAGAAACCACCAGTGGTACCTGGACAGAAGAGCCAGCGGGACATTCCAGCCATTCAGAATCAGACACCTGGATCTGGTACTGATTGAGCCCAGTACAGCGGTGTCTGTAACAGCGACCCACCACTGAACTGTTTGTGGAAGGATGGCTGCTCTAGAGGGATAATGGAAGAACAAGGATGTTATCACATCGTCTGTAATGGCTACTTGTCTCTTTTTTATACAGGCTTCTTATGTAATTAGAAAGCTATGCATATGTAGTTGTAAAAGATAATTGAAAATATATACAATGAATATTAAAAACACAGACAACATTGTGAACTGGTGCACAGACCTCACTGCTTAGGTTAGAGAAGAAACAGCGACTGTCTGGACTATAGATCTCTCCACTCCACTCCTCCATCTGACCCTTTCCCTCATTCCCTTTCCAGCACTCACTCTGCAAAAAAAAAAAAAAAAGTTTGGAGGAGTTACCAGTGTGCGGGAAAAACACTGATTTTAGAGGAATGTGCTGAACTAAGTGGGATAAGGTTACAACTAAATTCCAAAGGGAATTAGAGAAAACAGATCCTAAGGAGAAGTACAAAAAAGCCAAAGAGCGAGAGAGAGAGAGAGACAGAGAGAGAGAGAGAGAGAGAGAGAGAGAAAGACTCACTGCATTCATCAAAGGTTTGTAGATGCGACACCCCTCCAGATATTGATCACTGCGACACTCCCCCTTGTGGAGGTGAAGGTAATGACACCCAAACCCACTGTCCAGTACAGAGGACAGAAGTCAACAAACATGGTTTGGATAACAACCTAATCACTGCTTGCATCAAAGTGTGAGCTCAGTTTGTTATATTGATACTACACAGATAACTAAAAACTCCTAGAAGATTACCTGCCTGTACAGAAGAAGGTAGAGGAATTGTCATGACAGGTGGCCAGAGAACCAAACTGTGATCCTTGCCCTCAAAATACAGGCAAAGACAGATTTTGTCACGGAGAAAACACACCATAAGATCAATTCACTGAACAGTAATGTCCTCGATGCTCCGATCATGTAAAGCATCATGTTAAATATAGACTGACACACAGTGCCACCCCACTCTGCCCTGTCTACTCACCCTCTCCCCACTCCAGTTTCTGGGCAGCAGTGAGGTTCACTCGGTACCAGCCAGTGTCTTGTAGGGCTGCGAGAGTGAGCAGGTCAGTCCGCATCAGTTCTGGCTTGTCCAGAACCGCTGTCATAATGGACCCCTGTAAGACCCGGGCCTCCCAGTGGGAGGAGGGCCCTTGAGCTCCCTAAAGGGAAGAAAACAATAGATAAGTGGCTATAGAATGTAAGGTCAGTATTACAATGTACACATATGTTGTTCAAATCAAGTATTATTATCTACAGACACCATTATAAGAGAGACACTAGCATGTCAGAATATATAGTACAGTCAAAGCTGGGTAAATACCATGTTCTCCAGAGGTGCACCCAGCTCAGCATCGGAGGAACCCAGATGGGACTGCATGGCCTGGATGACAGACCGAGTATAAATTCTCACCTGGCCTGTCTCATCCGTGTTGGTCACCTGACCACGGGAAGAGCAGTCCTCTCCAACTGCATACAACACAATAAAACATGAGACCCAAAAATACGCAGCAATGGACACGGCAATGCTATCAAGTGAAACGAAGATTTTAACAGCAATGCATATAACTTACTTGTGGATGCATAGGAGCAGTCCTTCCACATGTCAAAGAGATCTTTGGAGAATCCAAGCACGTGGAACAGCTCATGGACCAATGTCTGTAAAACAGTCATCACACACTTCTGTACATTTATGACAGATGTCCTTGCAATAACAGTAAGCAGCATTATTAATACCAAGGAGTATTATTACCATGTGGAGTTATTCATTACATCAGTAAGACCATAACAGCAATAGCTGTATTATGTGTACAGCTGACAAGAAAGCAGAATTCTATCGTACCACTCAACAAGTAGGCAAAAGTGTCACCCAACTATAAAAATGAACCCAGAGGGTCAGATACCTCCAGGTTTTCTGTCGCTTTGCACCATCTGTCTGCCTGATCATTTTTGACTGATCATCCACTTGGCCTTTCACACCTGACTAAATATGTTCATGCATTTCCTGTCATACATGCTAAAGTTTTTGTTTTTAAATACTGCTTCTAGACTTAGTTCAGCAACTGCCCATGGCTTTTTTCCCCTTAACTCTTTGTACCAAAGTCCTGGATAGCATTTTTACCCAGAGGTTCAGCCAATAGGGAAAAACACTAACAGCAAAAAACCAAATACCTACATGGAAGAGTAGGTATGGTAAGATAGTGTTACATATAACACCAAAAAACTACATGCAGTATAAATTTTAAGATTCCAAATTTACAGTACATTTAACATGTGACTATACTATTCTACACAGATCAATGTTCAAAACTAGCCTTAGAAGTACGTGCCCTGATGGTACCCAATGTGAAAATCCACATATTGAAAAATCTGACCAGAAAAGTTATCCACATGAAAACCATTTCCTTTATATTGTTATGCCATATGTATGATTTTCCCCAATGAAGATGCTTAGCCTGACAATTTATCTGAATTCCCATAAGTGTCTTGATGGCAGTATTATGGCTGTCCTATTCCCCAGCTCTTCCCAAGAAAAGAAATGTCTAGGAATGCATATGGTTTCAAATTAACTTTCAGTTCAATTCAATTTATTTTTATATAGTACCTTTCACAACAAGTTGCCCCAAGGCGCTTTACAGTAATGAATTACAGTTATTATAATGAATTAGCAACAGATGTAATATTTAAAGATTAAGTTAAACCCAAGTGACAACAGGAGAGGAACCAAAAACTCCACACTGTGGAGAAAAAACCCTCTGGGGGTCCACGGTCGACTGGCTGTCCATCACCTCTTGGGAATACTAACATTACAGAATACACAGTTAATATAGGGAATAATGGCAATATAAAGTCTGTCCAATACTCAATGTAAGTATACAAGTGTGAAATTCAAATATCCCTGTATCAATTTTGCCACATGTCAGTTATACCACATCAGTTTTATATGTAATATCACAATTGCACCACTGTTACCTGTACAGTCTTAGCATGGCTGTAAACATCTTCACTCAGTTTATCCCTGCAAACGACTACCACTCCAGCCAGGGGACGACCAGACGCCTCTGTCTGGCAGTGTGCTGCGTAGGCCAGCACACCGGGCTGCGACAGTGATGAAGACAGAGTGAGAGCAGATGTGGAAATAAGCAGCCATATTCCTAAGAGCTTCAGCCGCAACTCCTTACCTCTGTGCGGCACTTATCAGTGCCCTGAGCATGAAGATAGAGCACAAAGTCGGTGTCTGAAAGTCCCGCCCCCTCTGACCTCAGCACAATTGCATATTGGGAATCTGGATGGGGATGCACAACGCAGCCGCTCAGGTGATCATCTGGGATCTGTCAATCATCAAGTGTACGTGACTGTCAAATTCAATACTCCTTTGCGGAGGCAAAGTGGAGGAATATGGACAGCACAGAACAAAAACCCGGCAATAACTCACAATCACATCCAGGCACGTCTCCATTCTGTAGTTCTCATTGGCTCTCCCACACCTAACCAATGAAAGTGCGTTCTAACTGGTTACTGACACTTGGCAAACTGCAGCTCACCACAGAGATAGTTGGCTAATACCTTCTGATATATTAAATATAACTATCACATAGATGCATGTATTTAGATAAACACAGGCATTTTGAAGAACACACAAACACACTGACTTGTTATAGTTGGCAATACTTGCATTCCTCCAGATGAATTTGCAGAACTTATTGATATCTCTATTGAGCAGCAGGCGACCAGGGATCCTTTTGACTAAAGAAATCCACAAATACAACCATGAAGACACAAATTTGCAGATATTTCATAAAACAAAAGCAGTTGCGTCTGATATGATCAAAGATTTAATGCAATAAAGGTACTGCGTACCTGACAGGATGTTAGATACAGTGCGAACAGCTTCACTGATGGCCAACTCCAGATGTTCTTTCTGCACTTGAGAGAGGGTAACACTATCCTGGGGGATCCATGTCTTTATTCTTATTGGAAGCAGACCTGAGAAATCATTTTGTTCATACGGCTTGGCAGACAAAGTGACTTGCCTGTTCATCCTCCTTTGCACCTTGTTTATCACCGGATAAGAAAACAGGGACGCACTTTTTCTTGAAGGTGAAATGAGCCTGGTAGGAAGTGAAGCATTCTGAGTAATTGGTCTAGACTGTTTTATTCCATGAGCATAAGCAAATCTCATATTTCCAGAAGAAAGTTTATTGGGAAGCGGGTGCACCACCCTGACAGAAGACTGGACCTCATCAAAAATGCACTTCTCGAAGGTAGCTGGAAAACACAGCAACTGTACCCACAACCACAGCTGTCTTGTCATCCTGGAGGAAGACTGGGTCACATCCACACCTCACGCATTATCTACAAGTAAAACAGTTATAGATATAACTGTATAGAGGTAAATACTGATGAAGGTGCAGGCCAAGTAAAACATACAGTTTTAACATGATTTCCTACAAATTACAGTGACTTAACAAATATTCACCCCCAGTTTAGATGGGCAGCCTGACCCAGGCGGTGTGGCTGAAGTTTCGTGTTTCTCCTTCCATATGATGGATTGCGCTGATAAATTTGGGGCTCTTGAGATGGTTTTCCCTCCACATATCTGTACTTGTATGTGATTATACCCTGAACTTAATCTGAATGTGAATTGCAATACACCAATTTCCACCCACCATCCTTTACCATACAGGTGGAAGCCATCAGCGAATAGGACTACTTGGTCAGATGAAACACTGAGTGAGTCTTATACTTACAAAAGGGGTATAAATACTTTTTGATGCTCACAATTTAGATTTTTACGTTTTAGTAAATTGTTGAAAAGGCTTTCGTTATTTATTTATTTATTTGCTACGGCGCATTCTATGCAAATCATACAGAAAAGTTTGTATTTTTACATGTTGTAAGTTTAGAATCTGATAAAATGTGAAAATAGTTGGGGCTGAAAACTTTTACAGGGTACTGTGTATTTTTTTACATATATAGTCGCGTAATTATAAAGCATAATAAAACAAAAGTTCTCGCATGTTCTCTAAAACGTAAATAAATTAATTAATTACAACGTACGTCGATGGGTCAACTAATTCTTCAAGACAACAAATATATACACGGTAAACTGCCATTCAGATTACAATACCAAATATATTATGACTGTAGGTTGAAAATTTGGTCATACAGAATATCCAAACTATAGGATGGTGTTATATTAATTCAAGCAGATCACCCGTTACAACTATTCTTCTTATTATTCCGTAGGTTTTAGGTTTAATTGTACAGTACTGCATTCTTCTCTTGGGTTAGAAATATTTATAATGTCCAACTTTTTCTAAAGTTTAAAATAATGGTTGCGACACTTCGTGTAGCAATGGCATCGCAAAGCTGAACGCTGTCTTCCGCGTACTTTAAAAGTTTTGACGTTAAACCTCTCATAAACGACCTAAACAAAACCGAGTCTAGCCTAATAATTTTAATTTCAACATGAACCTTTTACATGTATTATGCCCGAATAACATTTTCTTCTTTTTTAAATGTTATGCTGTGCTTAATTCGTCACACTAAATGTTATATTCACAGTACCTCTATGGTCATACTAACGCATCAAGCTTGTGAATGCAGCCAAAATACACCATACATGCCACAAATACACTGTATATACCCACCGGTGAATACTGATCCTCCTTGATTTTTTTAGTCTGAAGGCAGACGGCCCTAATACTAAACGATGCTGCAGAGGCGCCAGTTTGTGCTTTTTCGGCCAGTCTCACGGTAAGGCTTTTGCACCTCCGTTTGCGCAGTTGGGTATAAATGACCTTCTCCCCAGGACGATCTCCGCCTCCTTTTGTTTTCTCCTGAAAGCAAAGCAATTAACTGGCCGCCTTCTTCCTTTCAGTTTGAATTGTGCTCTTTTTCTGCACCTTATCGGTGTGGGAAATGCTGTTGTCACTTTGTCGATTTTATTTCTTTACTTCTTAATCCAAAAAAAATGTTCGTCTCGGGCCCAAATGCCTCTGCCTTTCTAATTCCCAAAAAGCGCACTATAGGTAAATAAATATACCAACCTGCGATTTAACTCTAACCTTCAGTGTCTGCCTTGGCGATGGTACAGATGTATGAATTTTCATGATAAGATGTGCACACCACATTAAAATCGTTAAAATTTCTGGAGTTTAAATTTTAGTACAGTATTAATGATACTACGAACTCTACATTAAACAAACATAAGGTTAATAACAGGCAATTAATTCACACATATTAAAAGTGCAACTTATTTAATCTTGGTTGATTTGTGGCCGATCTACATATTTACATACAGTGAACAATACTTCAAGAGTCAATCATCTCATTCCACTGGAGTATGAAAATATCCAAACTGTCTGCATTTAAACAAATACATTCAGTAAACCCAGGGGGAAAGCAGGTTTTTAAAATATTCAGAAAAAAAGAAAACACCAAACATGATTATATTGGCACAGTCTAGGACTCCAGCAGCTAACTTCAAAAGGCTAACTACAGTGGAATCAGGAAGAGTGGGGATAAGTGGGGACAAGTCATTCAAGTTTAGGTGATACTGATTGTGGTAGCATTACAATCCCTGGGAAGCTGGGTTCTCACAATGCACATTTCCTGTGACACACCTAGAACTCAGGCACTAAAGTGTCAGTAAAAACACACACTATATCCAAACTCTCTTTCTCACTCACTCTCACACACACGATGTCACCCATTCACAAAACAAAGTGGCAGGTGTATTGCTTTAAGCAGGGTACACACAGACTGAACATGCTCATGATAAAACTACAGTTCCTGTGAGACACTCACTATATAAGCACAGGTATAAAATGAGTCAGTGTCACCGTACTATTGCTATCTGAGAAGTGTGTTCATGCGTCAAACTGTCTTGAGCTGTGCACATGCCTTCTCTGTATGTGATTACCTGCCAAACAAATCCAGTCTTACACAGTGCGTGCGTGTGTGTGTGTGTGTGTGGGTCTGTGTGTGTAAAGGGTGTACAGATTTTGGACTGTTCTCAAGGGGTAACCAATATATTCTCATCTTCAATGCAGCAAAATATACACTGGTGTTCTCACCCGCTATATATGGCAGCAAAGCATTTGAAAGGAGATCAGGAAGTATGGAACAAATTCTGTGCAAAGCTGGTCTCCTTCTCATAATAGTCACATGCACAACTGCCCAAGCAAGCACACTTTCTGTCAGAGTCACACAAAAAACTCAAGTTTTCTCTCACCAGAGGTTAATTCACTCATAAAACATCAACAAACACTACTTTTCCTATACTGTATAAAAAGACAGCCCAATCAGTTTAAGGCACTAGTCTCACAATGAAGACCGAAACACAGAAAAGTGAAGTTCCAGCAGTGCTCCTGTGTCGGGGTTATAATTTAAAGGGGACATGAGGGCATGTCAATCAAAATCAGGAGAGCATGGGCACATCCTCCTCTGAGGGGGTATCTTCAGAAAGGGGAATAAGCAGCACCTCATCATCTGAAGAGGAAGGTGAGGATGAGAGTGGCAAAGAGCTGGGTGTGGCACCTATAGAGCGGAACAGTGAGACGCTGAGCCCAAGGGAGTGCAAAAGGGAAGCCAATGATGAACCACTGGAGGACAGGGTAGGGGGCAGACTCTGGGGAGCAGGTGGGATGGGTGCTGGAAGGGGTGGAGCTGGAGGAAGTGGTGGTGGCTGTTCCGTTTGTGAAAGCAAGCCCGGTTTCTGAGGCAGTGTCCGATGGGCACCTTCTCCAGCCAATGAGGAGCTTCCAGGACCCGACTGACTGGTCTCAGGACCTACTACAGTGGCATCTGACGGCTGTGGAGGGGAGCTTGCTGCTTGAGTGGACCTTGTCACAGGTCTCGGGAGTAATCCCCACCTCCTCATGCGACGAATAGCCCTCCGAACAAATCTGGGCCGTCGCCTACGACGAGGGGAAGAGCCTGGATCCTGTCTAAGCAGCTGTAGTATTCCTCTCAGAGTGAGGGCAGTGGACTAAAAAAATTAACAGACCAAAAACAAGCAGTTTAATCATACAGTGTGCTACTAGTGCCTATTTTCTGTCTATATTTCTGTACTCATGGGTTTGTAATACATTTAGAAATGTTAGTTATTCCTCACAAGCGTACCTCATTTGGATTCTCAGTGGGAAAGTCCTCCACTGGAGGAATGGCTCCTTGTGCAATCAGCTGACCATAGGAGGGAGGGGCCTGCTGCTGGATAAGCTCAGCCTCCTGACGTGTGATTGGTGCAAACATACTGCAGGATTAAAGGGCAAACAAAGAGAAAATGATATGTAAGTGAAGTGTCCACTAGTGTCTTATACTAGTGTAAGTGTTCCAGATGGATTGGAAATCAATTTGTGTATGTTTGCGAGTGTGCGTATGCCGTGTATACGTACCTGTATTCTCGAGTGCGCAGAGAATATAGCTTGCAGGTGCAGCCCATGGCAATGACCAGGAGCAACCCACAGACCAGACTACCCACTGTTGCTGCAGTAATGACTTTTCGGGGCAGTGTCATTGTGCAGTTCATCTCATCCGTACCGTCCTTGCAATCCTTCTGACCATCACACCGCCAGCTCTCAAACACACACCTGCAGCACAGGTACATCCCCAGCATCACTGTGAGCATTCACAGTATCAGTAGCTATGCAATCCTGCCTACTTTCATCTCACTTTCACTTCAAAACAAAGATGTACTTTCACAACATTTGTGCCTTTCCACAATACTCAAAATTCTAAATGTCAAATGTTTCTTTCAATTAACATTTCCCCCTTGCAAACACACACTAACATGTAGGGCACAGCCTTAACAGTCTGTTACCTGTCGGTGTCACAGTGGAAGGTTCCAGGCTGACAGACGGTACAGTCCCGCTCATCACTGCCATCAGCACAGTACAGTTGATAGTTGCACCTCTCCTTAGGCGGGTAGCAGATAGGCCTGCTCACAAAGTGGGGCCCCCCACTAGACCTTTGCCCCAAGGCTCCCCCACACACAAACAGCCCCTGTGGACAGCCCCCGCAGCCCTGCTCATCCGACCCAGAGTCAGGGCAATCCCAGTGCCCATCACAGTGCTGCTCAGGGGTGTAGCAGCCACCAGATGGTCCGTGGCACACTCCTTCCCAAGGTAGACAGTATCCTACAATACGATATGTGGCGTTGAAGCCCCGCCCATCTGAACCTGGCATTGTGTGATAGATCAAGGACAGCAGGCCAGTCCTGGACACCAGTTGCACCGACTTGTAGTTGGATGTGTAGGTAATCTATCACAAAAAGAATGAGCTTCATCAGCAGGCAGGTAAACTTTTACCATAATGCACTGGCAATAAACATTCTTTCCCAAAACTACGCTGTACAAAACTTTAAACTTTTAACCAAACCTTAAGCTGTAACTTCTTCATAAGATGTAAGTCAGTGAAAAGTTGACAACCTATGAGCTGTATTTTTTTTTTTTTTTTTTTTTTTTGCTGAGGTCAGAAGCGAGAGTCTCTGCATACACAGCTCTGTGAAATGCTGATCACACACTCACTAGAGAAAACACTGCCTCCCAGACACCTAGTGACAAAGCCCAGTTTGAAGCACACTCACAGTTTTGATGATGTTCCCTTGCCCTTGAGGGCGGTCAGTGACAATCACTGTATCCCCTTTCCCCAGATCCAGGAATTGCAGGTCAAGGCGCAGTGGCCGGGGGTCCTCGGGGTCCACGGTCCACATGCAGTGCAGAGACGGACCGGCTGGCACCGGAGATGAGAACCAGCCATAGAAGCCCTGCTGCACTCCCCCACACGGGCCACCAAACGTGGACAATGTTGCGTCATGTGCATCAGGTGTTGAGTCACCTTGCAAATGTGTGTCTGGTCGCGCTTGTGCCCCAGCTCGCCCAGACTTTGTCTCCCAGTCCACTGCTGTTGTCCCTGTCCCCGTCCTGGTCACCTTAGGCAAAATGCTATCACAGCCCAGCTCATCTGACCCTGTTACCAGGCACTCATTCTGCCCATTGCAGTGCCAAAAGGCTGGAAGGCAGCGACCATTCATACATTCAAACTCATCTGGACCACAGGGGCCAGACCCTGTGAAGGAGGAAAAAGAACAGGAAAAAAAAAAAAAAAAAAACACTGACCAATTTAAGAAGCACTCTTTCAAAATGGCTTTATGCCATTACAGCACATAAGCAACAGTAATCAAATCAGGCACTACTGCGCAAGACAGCAAACTCCATACCCCGGATGTAGGAGAGATGGAACCCAGACAGAGGGTAAATGTGCGGGATGAAATGGTACGTCAATGTGATATTCCCCCCTGACAGCTCCATTGGCCTTGGAAGCTGGGATCCACACAGGGAGATGGGCGTGCCAGTGGACGATGTCACTGACACCCACTCCACCCCACACCGCACTAGAAATTGTGAAAAACTGGGAGAGTAACAGAGGAAATAAATTAGCTAAATACTTGACCTACTGCCTTAATAATCTTGTGTTTTAAAAGCTCATCCATATCCAGCAATGTGGTGTTGTTGTTTATAAATACCGCTGAACCCAGTTTAAAAATGATAATTGCACTGGAATAAAAACAGGAAAAAAAATATATGTCAGATGTTTATCAACTGATTTGGATGAGGAACAAGCTGAGGATCCTAACAACAGTGAGCATAATATTTACAGTACTGGCACGCACACACACACACTCACAAAAGTGAAATATGAAGTCACTTTACAGGCTGTTTCATGAGCTGTCATTGAGAAAATTACAGAGAACCTGCTGTGGAGAAAAAGAAAAGAAAAAAAAAAACAATGAGCAGCTCCACAGTGCATGTGTCAGCAGTACCTGAGGATGACTGGCTCCTCAACTGCTGCCATAATTATCCAGCTACAGTTAGGTTGATGGGACAACCAGCCGTGGTGGTTGCTGATCCGGATCTCCCCACGTCTAGTTGAGAGGACCCTGGGAGGTCTTTCACAATGAGCTGAGGAGTCGATGTCATAAGGTGTACAGAGTATACGTAAGTTCAAGCTCACAAAATTCAGCCAAGGAAAACACTAACTGCCCAATTTAGCCAAAGAAGTACAAAATATGAAAAACTGAGGCGTTATATACATAACTACAATATCTGGCACCATACCTATGATACTGAGCAATTACACAGTTTCCATGGGCCAAAGTTTTAATATTCAAAGAGATGACATCATGAACCCCTTGGTGTAGCCTCAAGAACCTCTTGAAATCCCTTGACTAAATCATAGGTCTTACAGAGTCCACTGCTGAAACCACAGCTTCTTTCTGTTATTCTACACAACAAAGTCTCAGCTTTGGTTCAAAAACTGACTAATCCTATATATATATATATCATTGCCAATGCTGTTACCATTCACATCTTCTGCAAAAACTTGAAGTAGCAAACTAAAGGACATATCATACTATATCTCCTAAATACAGGACATAGACACAGGCCTCTCCTGACTGTCACAAGGGCAGTATTAAAGTACATACCAGTACTGGAGGCCAGCTCCATGCTGCTGCAAGCTAACAATAGGAGAGATGAACACAAATTAAGTAAGAGGATGGGCAATACTCAGCATTCTATCCCCAGACCCTGGATCATCAGCAGCCTATCAAAGCACCAATCTAGCTTTTTCAACCACAAATATTTGCATTTTCACTTCAATACATGTTCATAACAGTCTTTTGATTAGGCCTCTTAAATCATACCGTAAAATCTTGGATATAATGAAATGCAAAAACCATAGTTTCAAATATTCTACATACAATAAATGGGTACTCCTCAGAAAGAGCACTGTACAACAGAACAACTATTCATAGTAAAATGTTTACATAGAGTTGGCACCTGTAAGTAACCTTTACATACAGTATATTTATACATTTTTGGTTACTTAGTACATTTTTACTCCTCCCATATCAACTCTTTCCTATGCCCTTGTCTTAAATACATCTCTAAAAGTCGCACTCTTTCTGCCTTGCCGTAGGGAAACGTAATGTTTATGTTGGGAGCACCATCATCCTTGAACCAACATTAACACAACTATGGAAATTACCCTATATACAGTCGTATCTTACTTTAAAAAATATATATTACTTCAACAATACACACAAATAACGAAAACCGATATTAAAACTCACCAGTGACATACAGAGTATAGAAAATCAAAACGTTGAAAGACGTCATAGTTCTTCAGTTACAAAATATTGCGCAAACATAAAAACGAAAGTATAATATTGCGCTGTAAAAATAATGTTCAGCACAGGAAAATGAATGTTGTCATTATTTTCAGTACCCCGTCTACGAAAATGCAATCTGAAAGACAACACAAAAAATAACAATTAAACTTTGTAAATACTTCATAAAGTAGCAGGCTTATCACACACAGCGATGAACTAACATGGTTTATTGTTCATTGAAAATCTACGTGTACAAATTAAGGAAGTAATGCAATGTCATTTCTATGTCTTCACTTCCTCTGCAACAAATACACACATAAATATCATTAACTTTCAATAAGAGCGGTGTCGTCTTTTATTTTTATGTACAGATATATTTCCTGTATTACTGCCTGGCACTGACGTAACACTTCGGCTACTAGCTAGCTAACTTAAGCGAACATAAAAATCCTATAATATTAACGGGAAACGGTGATAATATACCGCCTACTATAATAGTTACTTTATTTATTTTTTTACAAAGTTTCTAACTCAAAACAAGAAAATATTATTCTTCTTTCTGTCACTTATTTTATGTCAACAAACTTTCGCTTCCTCGCTTTTCGCAGGCTAGCTACTAGCTGGTACGGAAGGCTGTTCTGTAAACTTTGTTTCAGACACTTTATCTTTTTTTTACGGACGTGTCTAACAAATGAGCAAGTGGATATGAAATCTACTAGATAGTCAGTGATAAATAACGCAATTAAATGTGGAAAAACAATCGCTTAAAGTTTGATTTAATAGCTGTGTACTTACGCCTCCAAATGTCTTTCTTGTTGACATCCGAGTTCTCGTGCACTTCCGCGTGGAGAGTGATGAGTGGGCGGAGCCGCGTGACGCCCCGCCCACAGACCCAACAGCGCACAGGAGTGCAGCCAGAGGTGCAGTCCTGCGGGCGTCGTGTTGCATTTTATATATGTATATATATATATCGTCGCTTTGGTTTATATGTTTTGTGTACTTGTTTATCAAACGATAAACAGCAAAAGTTATGTTCGAACTGTTAACACCTGCCGCGTTGACACGGAAAGCTTTTCTATCCCGCGATCACAGTGTGTCGCTGTGGTTTTCAAAATGGTCACTATGTTTCCCATCATATTGTCCAGTAACGATCCCACGCAAAAATGAATGTGTCCAGGATTATTATCAAGACTAATTAAAGCATATTATTATTGTATTATAATTTTGTATAATGACTAACTCTTAATATTGTGTTTGGTTGTTTATGTTTTTATACATAAAAACTGTATTAAAAAGAGTGAAACAGCAACAATGTATGAACCAAGATAATATTTTGCGTATGCTTTGAAAAGACACTATGCTGTCTAAAGGACGACAGACGCGTTTGTGGGCACATTTGGACTGTTTTTAAATGACACGTAAAATGAACGGTGGGTGGGATACAGTGCGCCTAAACTTTTTGGCTTCAACTTATGAAACATTACAGGTAAAGACTCCATGCTGTTATCTTTCTCGGAGGTGGTTGCACCAAGTACCAAACTTGTGGGTGCCGGTAAAGTCTTAAGTCTTTGCAAGTCATACAGTGTCAACAAGGTTTAAATCAAGCACGGATGCTTTTGTTTACTTGCTTTGTGGAACACAGAACAGCCCCCAGGTGTCACTGTGGTCTTAAAAAAATGATTGATAGTCAATTTGATTCAAACCCCACTGTTCGGTGGCAATCCCACCATATGCAGAATATGTCTGCAAGATTATGAAAAATACTGTACGGGCGTTATTACACTAAAACGATAAATTGGTCTTTTGAAAAGCGCTTTGAGTCACATTGTTGCGAAGGGCGCTATATAAAAATAAATTGAATTGAATAGGACAACGAATAAGATATACTAAACGCATGGCTGTTTCGTATATTTTCGAGTGCACCTTTACTTTTAGCTGCTTTATTTGCAATATTTCCACACATCCATCCATTTACAAACTGCTTATTCAATGCAGGGTCACAGCTGATGATGATGATGATGATGATGACGACGACGACGATGTAGGTGTTGTCTTTTTCAACACAAGTTACCAAAGTCGAATAAATGATCAATAATTTTATCGAATATCAGATTTTTAAAATGTAATCTAAAATACAGTGTTTTTATATACACGGCATATAAAGGTGGAGTGGAGTTAAAAAG
>JABJVR010048320.1:0-24818 GCA_025773905.1 Chitala chitala
TATACTCACATGCGATCCAATCAGCGACCAACTTTTTGACCGTAATTCACCAGTTGGGAATCACTGTTTTAAAATGATCGGTATAAACCAGTGACAACGCTGATATATAAAATTGGCAAGGCTTATAATATCTGATAACACTATAACTTTACGAAAATATTTCAAACGTTAATATGCAAGCAAGTTAGAAATATATAATAAATGTAAATAATGCAATAGCATTTCAAAACAGAATTGTACTGTCACTGGAAAACGTTAAAATAAAATTAAAAAATGCAGATATAGCCTTAGTAAAACAAACTAGCAAGCATACTAAAATGTTATTCACCAAAAAAAACAACAATTATTAGTGGACAGTTTGCATTTATGCGTTCAAAGTGTGGACATAATTTTATTTATATTAGAAATATTGTTTTACCTTTCTTATTTCGTTGAGACTAAGGCTTGTTTGTCATTAGAAAAAACGTTTCGATTAGCCGGAACCATAGTAACGGAATGCTGCTGACGTCACGTGCTAAAGGTTAGGGTTCAGAGGGTACGTACGACGTAAACGTGTCGTACAGTTGTATTTTGGTTGGTACTAGTTTCAGGTTGTACTTTTTTTGTTCGTTTCGTTTATTATAGAATTTTACACACCGTTTAATAGCCGTGAGACATGGCTTCAACGGCAGCGGGAAAACAGCGAATACCAAAAGTGGCGAAGGTATTTTTGTTTATTATTAGCTTGGTAGCTAATATTTTAAGAGCATGATAGAAAGGCCTGTGGCATCAATTAATTTTATTGTATGTTACAGTAACATTATGATAACAAGTGCGAAACTTAATAACAAATTAGTTTCTTACAAATCATTTACAGACTGTTATAATTAAATGTTAGTTTTAGTACTGTGTTTCCAGACTCTTAATTATTGATAACGGTGTACATTGCTGTTAGCTAGTGAACTTTTTAGGTAGTTGACGCTCTGTCTGTTTCGGAAGGTGAAAAATAAAGCGCCTGCAGAGGTGCAGATTACTGCTGAACAGCTTCTTCGAGAAGCCAAAGAAAGAGAATTAGAGCTTCTGCCGCCACCGCCTAAACAAAAGATCACCGATGAAGAGGAGCTCAACGACTACAAGCTAAAGAAGCGGAAAGTAAGTCATTTCGAAAGCGGGGAAAAGTGTTAGTAACGAGTTGCAACAGGTATTACACTGATATCTGTGATGTTTTCTCTGGTCAATACGACGTGTTCAGTGCATTTATTGGCATCATAAAAGTCTTTTAGATGCTGTTGACGTTCATCGTGTTTTCTCCTCAATTTTGACAGGGATTCGAAGACAATATCAGGAAAAACAGGACTGTCATTAGTAACTGGATAAAATACGCACAATGGGAAGAGAGCTTGAAGGAGGTCCAGAGGTGAAGTATTTACTGATGCTAATAGCAGCCAATATGTCTGCTTGGGACAGTGCTATGAGGAAACATTTTATAATAAAATAGGCTTTATTATCATTGTATACGTATAACAAAATTGAAAGCAGTCCTTGTTCGTGGCAATCCTTGTTCTGTTCTTAAAGCTATTTTTGATAAAGTAGAAACGCACAACCACACATATTCCACTGTGCTGTCAAGTAGAGCAGTTCTTGTCAAAACTTTTAATATCTCACATATTGCATAAAAAAGCATTTGAAGTTATTATTGCATCTGTCCCAAAAAACAGGTCTTACGAGCATTTAGTGCAGTTACAGCTCATGCGTAGATACTATATTTTTTAATGCATTTGTCATTGTTTTCATTCTGCTGTAATTCTCCTTCGTTAGAGCCCGCTCTATCTACGAGAGGGCCCTGGATGTGGAACATCGGAACATTACCCTGTGGTTAAAATATGCCGAAATGGAAATGAAAAACCGGCAGGTGAACCACGCGCGCAACATCTGGGACCGAGCCATCACTATCCTTCCCCGAGTCAACCAGTTCTGGTACTGGCCCGCTACCCAACTCTCATTAACTTTACACAGTTTTTAGTCTATAATGTTTTGCATTTAACTTTTCTGATTTTGAGCCTGCGCTCTAATCAGAGCTGTTTGTTCTGTAATGTATTTGAACAGGTACAAGTACACATACATGGAGGAGATGCTGGGCAACGTGGCAGGCTGCAGGCAGGTGTTTGAACGCTGGATGGAGTGGGAGCCAGAGGAGCAGGCCTGGCACTCCTACATCAACTTTGAGTTGCGATACAAGGAGGTGGAGAAAGCCCGCACTATCTACGAGAGATATATCCTTAACGAGCGCTGTCTCACTCTGATGATTTGGCAGTGTGATGCATTGTGGTATTGAGTATCCTGTAGCTGGTGTGAGGAGGTGTAATTCGTTTCGATGTGCTGGATGTGGGCTGGAGCGCGGTCATTCGGGCAGTGATCCTTTACTGCGGTGCACTCGTGATTGTCCATCCTGAAGTGAAGAACTGGATCAAGTACGCTCGCTTTGAGGAGAAGCACGGCTACATCGCACATGCCAGGAAGGTGTTTGAGAGGGCCGTGGAGTTCTTTGGGGAGGAGCAAATTGATGAAAGCCTCTTTGTTGCCTTTTCCAGATTTGAAGAGAAACAGAAGGAGGTAAATTAACTTTTACCCTGCCAGTTTATCTTAATACCATTTTCATAAGCAAGACTTGGATTGGTCACCACATTTGTTTTCTTTTTTATTTATGTGCATGCTTTTACTGTTTTAAAAAGCACTGACTTTGCTTACTGGCACTTTAACTGGTGTGTGAAGCAGAAGCATGTTCTCAGGGCTAAGATGAGTTCACATGTTTTTGCATTAGTTTGAGCGGGTTCGGGTAATCTACAAGTATGCACTGGACCGGATCCCTAAGCAGCAGGCCCAGGAGCTTTTCAAGAGCTACACCGTTTTTGAAAAGAAGTTTGGGGACAGGAGGGGGATCGAGGATGTGATTGTCAGCAAAAGACGCTTTCAGTATGAAGAGGAGGTCAAGGTAGGCATGGTGTATGGACAGCTTTCTGAGGATGTCACTGGCTGATTGGCTGGCTTAACCTCCATACTGATGCAAATCTTCCCTTTGACCCTGTGCAGGCAAACCCCCACAATTATGACGCTTGGTTTGATTACCTGCGTCTGGTGGAGAGTGATGCAGATGCAGACACGGTGAGGGAGGTATACGAGAGGGCCATTGCTAACATCCCCCCCATACAGGAGAAGAGGCACTGGAGAAGATACATTTACTTGTGGATCAACTATGGTTTATATGAAGAACTGGAGGTTAAGGTAGGTCAAACTGAGCTGCCATGCATTTTTCTTCTTTGTGTCACCTGTCTAGAACAGTTGTCTCTGCCTTTCTCTTTCAGTGTACGTTTTTGTCAGCTCGTTTTTTAAAACATAGTGTGTTTGTACAGGACTTGTTGTGTTTAAGGTATTAACACATATCTCGCTTCTTGACAGGATCCTGAGAGGACGAGGCAGGTGTACCAGGCGTGTCTTGAGCTCATTCCTCACAAGAAGGTGCGTCTTTTCGGACCTGCAGAACAGCTGTCTCTTTGCCGCTTTTTCAATAGGTCCTGCGGCAGCAACAAAACATTATGCTGTTTTTTAAATATATAAAATTGTTTTTTTTTTTTAGAAACTTGCTGCTGTTGAAGTATTTTCTATATGTTTCTCTGAAGCTGTTTTCTGAATCTATGATATTGGGCTATAAAAAAAAAAAAACGTCAACATGTTAGGTGTTGTTGATGCAATTTTTTTTGTATTTCAGTTTACTTTTGCAAAAATGTGGTTGTTATACGCTCAGTTTGAAATTCGACAGAAGAACCTCCCTCTAGCGAGGCGTGCTCTGGTAAGTCACGGCGTCATTCACGGCTAGGTGATTAAACAGCTATTAAAGTTAAGGTGGTGCAGCTCTGACCATCACCTACTGTCAAGTTCTTTGGTTGTAGCTCTTCTTGGTTATCAGGATTCTGAGGAGAAGGCGGTGTTGTGCTTGGTATTCCCCCAGGGCACCGCTGTCGGGAAATGCCCAAAGAATAAGCTCTTCAAGGGCTACATTGAGCTGGAGTTGCAACTGCGGGAGTTTGACCGCTGCCGGAAGCTGTACGAGAAGT
The DNA here is from genome assembly GCA_025773905.1 of Chitala chitala. NCBI lineage: Eukaryota > Metazoa > Chordata > Actinopteri > Osteoglossiformes > Notopteridae > Chitala > Chitala chitala. The sequence continues at coordinate 4,092 of JABJVR010048320.1, forward strand.
ACTTGGAGTTTTCTCCAGAGAACTGCACCACCTGGATCAAGTTTGCTGAACTTGAGACCATCCTGGGAGACACGGACAGGGCAAGGGCCGTCTTCGAGCTGGCCATTGGCCAGCCACGTTTGGACATGCCGGAGGTTGGTCTTTTGTATTTCATGATGCATGTCTTGGTCTGCACTGTACGTATTACTGTTATCTTATTGTTTGCTGTGTGGTTTGAGTGGACCCAGTGATTTAAAACTTTAAAAGTTTATGCTGTGGCAGTTTTCGTAAGTAGATTCGCTTCTTTCTCCTTACAACGGTCGTGCTTTTACCTTTTCAGGTACTTTGGAAGTCGTACATAGACTTTGAGATTGAGCAAGAGGAGTATGAAAACACGAGGGAGCTGTACAGGAGACTGCTGCAGAGAACACAGCACGTCAAGGTGAGCCCCTCACAGCACTCACCTGCTGCAAGGTGATCAACACAGCACGTTGTCAATGCACGGGTCACTCTCGTTTCTGCAAAGAGCGTGCTGTGTGTCCAGCCAGCCAGTCTCTGGCCAAGATTATACACCAAAACATCTTAGTGGCGGTTAAAAAAAAAAAAAAGTAATGTTCTCTTCAATCACTGTAATGCATTCTGCTATTTCTCCAAGCTGTGCTGAAGGGTTTCGTCATGTTCAGCCCTTTCTTGATCAGCTATGGTTGTGCCCCCCATCCTCCCCAGGTGTGGATCAGCTACGCTAAGTTTGAACTGTCAGTGGAGGCCCCCAGTCGGTTGGATAAATGCCGGCAGATCTATGAGGAGGCGAACCGGAGCATGCGCAACTGTGAGGAGAAGGAGGAGCGGCTCATGCTGCTTGAATCATGGCGAGACTTCGAGGCCGAGTTCGGCAGCGAGCGGACGCGCGATCGCGTCAGCAAGCTGCTGCCTGAGAAGGTCAAGAAGAGGAGGAAGCTGACGGCTGAGGACGGGGTGAGTGTCCGTCACCACCTTCTGTAAGGTTTTTTGGCTTGGCCTTTGTGTCCTTAAGGCCAGGTGTACACCGTGCGGGTGTTGCCCAGTTATTGACCTCCTGAATGAAAAAATTGGGAGAAAATTGCAAGTGCTCAAAAGTTTGTTATTCTTTCTGGACGGCTCGGTACCGGTCTGTGGCCTGGTGGTTGGAGACCATCACTTTCACCATCACTAAGGATTTATGAGAACTTTTAGCAGCAGAGGGGCATACAGAAGCACATCACAGACACTCTGTGTACTTCATGAGGTCACACTCTTGAACACAGGCTAAACTCCATACCAGTTCATGCTTTGTAAACACATCCAACAAGATGGGTGTTCAGACATGGCATTAAGAAAGAGCTTATGCTGCATCAAATATGAGAGATGTACTGGAGGATATCATACCAGCATTTTCTGTTAACAAACAAGTGTAAAAGAGTAACAAGTGTCTACAAGTCCAGACGGGCCAAAAGGCAGACAAAACCGAGAATGCTAATCGGGTCATCAGAAATGTACACAAGATCAGTTCTGACTTCATGTTCTTTAATGAAAGAAAAGAAACACGATTATTTCAGCCATCCCATGTAAACAGATTTTTGCATGAACGCATTGTTGTTGTACATGTGAACTCTTTTTGCTGTTAGCTGAATTTTTTTTTTCCCCCCTTCCCCCCTTTCCCCAGTGATCAGGCTATTAGTATGCTTATACGTACATGTTGATAAATACATCATAGTATGAATGCTTTTTAATGTTTAATTTCTCTCATAGACTGACGCTGGCTGGGAGGAGTACTATGACTACATCTTCCCAGAGGACGCGGCCAATCAGCCCAACCTCAAACTGCTGGCGATGGCCAAGATGTGGAAGAAGCTTCAGCAGAAGGAGGAAGAGGAGTGTGAGAAGGAGCAGGAGGAAGAGGAGTGTGAGAAGGAGCAGGAGGAAGAGGAGTGTGAGAAGGAGCAGGAGGAAGAGCAGTGTGAGAAGGAGCAGCAGGGCATGGAGTGCCTGGAGGAGAAGGACCTTGAGGAGGAGATGGAGCAGCGGGGGGAGGAGCCGCAGCAGGAGCACAATCGGGATGAGGAGGTGCCGGCGAAGAAGAGTGAGACGCTCATCCTACAGCCTGAAACGGAAGCGCAGGGTGCTGTGGCTGAGAACAGGGATGATGATGATGATGATGAGAGCAGCAGCGAGAGCAGCAGTAGCAGCAGCAGCAGCAGCAGCAGTGAGAGCAGCAGCAGTGAGAGCAGCAGCAGCAGTGACAGTGAGAGCAGTGACAGTGAAGATGGTGGCAAAGCTGAGAAAAGGAGGGAGAGCAGAAAGGAGAAAAAGGAGAAGTAGCACAAACCCTCCTCGGGTACTCTGAGCTCATCCTGTGCCATCATTTGCCTTCCTTTATAATTAAATATAAAATAAATATAACATTATTGATTTTTATGTTCAGGTCGCTGTGTCTCCTTACTGGGCATTGGCCATGTAAATACAGCACTTCACTTCCTAAACTGTGGTTTGTGGTCTTTTGTTAAGCATCACATGGATACAAGCAGGCAGTGTTTAGAATGTATATACAGTTTTCTGTCAAATGGATGTGTCTTGGACGCTTGGTCATTTGTTTGTATCCCAGCATTTTATATTTTTGCATTTGTTTGAAATAAAACTCCATGCATTCTGCCAAGGTGTGCTGTCTCACATATAAGCACCATCAATTACATGTCAGTTTTTTTTTTTTCTTATGTAAATGATTTATTTGTAATCCTGAATAAATCATAGTTAGTGGTGCAGCTAGGCAATATATCAACCTGTGAGGGCAGGACTACCTCCTAGTGGGTGAGGGTCACTAATGGTCAGTTAAACTCTAGGCAAACTCCATTGTGAGTGATGTTGGTGACATAAATTGTGGTATGGAGCAGTGACTAAACCCCAGCTGGATCTGTGTGCTAGAAATGGCACATGCCTGAACAGGCCTGTAGGGTCAGAATTTTTGTGGTGTCCCAGCTTTGGACAGAAAAAGTAATCCGCTACTGCAGAACTAAATTTTGTTACTCTGTTAAAAAGATTTGTATTCATTTTTTATAGTAGGGTGGTTTGTTTTAACTGTATTGCTCGCTTCATAAATCTATTTTAATAGGCACCAGTGAAATATTCAAATATGTTATGTGTTTTTCACAAGGTGTTCATAATAAGCAGTAGCTCCATCTGGTGGTGGTGAGTAGAATAAAAATTGAAATTCAAGATGAATGTCAGATTAACTGATGCACTTGTGGACTACAATATAAATTCAATTTTACCTTTGCTGATTAATTCATGGCACTTCAAGTTTTCTTAAAAGTAATATCACAAAATATGCTGCTTCAATCGTGAGCAATGTAAAAATTAATTGGCCAGTTTAATGTAATCGTTGCACTTGTGCATGTGCTTTTTTTTTTTTTTTTTTTTTACATGTGTGATATTTACTGAGAGCTGCACTTCACCATTTGTGTGACTACAAACATGATGGCAATTAATGAAATGTACATCAGTTGGATGTGGTTCTATGTGCAGCTAAGATAAAAAAAAACTATGAGACTGGCTGCAAGGGTCACCCAGACTAAAATGTTTCTGGTATCAACAAACAGAATTAGTGTAAACAGAAATATGTAGGATACAAATAATTTTATAAAACGTAAATACCAGTGAGGGATTATATACAGTTTAAAGGTTTTCAGATTAATGCACCACAAGTTGCTTCTGTATAAATGGTTGCATTTCCTAGATGTCTCTGCATGAAGACAGTGCTGCACTGTTACACATGGCCCACTCTGTGAGTTAATCACCACTAAATGCTTTGCTTAACAATAATGCACATGTGACCTTAAATCAGAAGAACTGGATCACATTACTTTATCATCACAATTAATTTTCAGGAAAAAATGCTGGAATTTAATCAAATTGTAAAAAAAAAAGAAATCCAAAAAGCATGAAAAGTTCTAAACTTTGCTATAAAAGTGCTATACTCATATAATTCATAACTCATATACTTATATAATTTATAAGAAATAAATTTTCCAAATTAATTTATGTATTTATTTTTTAGATAAGTTCATTCCTTTTGCTCTAAACACTTTCCTATTATTTTTTTTTTAATGAAATAAAAGTTATTGCCAAATCTCAAAGAACAGAGTTGTGACAGCAAGGAAATTTTTAAGGTTTTAGTGTCAGTCAGACTTGATGAAAACAGAGTATGGTGTGAAGGCCAGTGGGGTTGTTATTGTGAAGAGACAATGGTCTGTATAAGGTGTCACCAGCCCATATCCAGTGACTGGCTGCATGTAGAGCTCAGCTCAGCATCGCTGGGGACTTCATGTTCCCCTGTGGAGTTTTGGTGTAGGCGGAGTCATGGAAAAGCAAGAGCGGTTATGATTGCTAGGCCTGGGAAGTCCTGTGTTCATTTGAGCTGGGAAATGAAGCACCGTTTAGCTCTCGCTGTCTGCGGGCTCTTCTACGGGCTCCTCATCATTTCCAGTGGAGCGCAAAACTCTTCGAGGTACGGCAAAAAGTCCTTTCCCTAGTGTTTGGGGTATTCGTGCAATTCTTGATGAGTAGGAAGCAAACCAGATTTTTGATTTAATGAGAATTAGTTAGGAAGAATATGTTATACTCATGAAAATGTTATATCCATGAGAATTCTGTATGTTTTATCACTAATTTTTAATGTTAATTATGTATTGTTCCTAGGATTATAAATGTTACATTCTTTTCCTTGTCTTTATTGAACTATAAAGCAAGAGAATGTTCATTGTTGGTTCTGGTGCCAGCACAAGTTGATTCTGGTGCTCCTCTCTGCTCCACGCCTCAGGCCAACCTATGTGATCTCTGCTCCCAGACTGGTACCTCACGGTGTGCCCATCTCACTGTCAGTCACGGTGTTTGCCCAGTCACCTGTTACAGTCACTGTTGAACTTGTTCTTAATGACAGCATCATTGTGGGCCGCACTGAGAAGACTGCTGAAGGAGGTAAAATCAGTGGTATGGGGAGGGGGTTCTGCTGGCCTTACATCTTCAGTTTTACAGGCTGGAAATGGACTGAACTTTGTCTTTTTCAGTGGTATCTAATGCATTGTACAGTGTTGTCATTTTCTACTCATAGTGAATGTAGCAAGTGTTGATATTTGTCAACATACACTAGGAATTTAACCATTTTTCCTGAATTGTTTTATTCATAGGTTCAACTGCACTCTATGTTCTACCACCAGTAAGTATGGCTTTCTGGTATAAATGTGGGTTTAGACCTTGCTGATGCAATTTAGAAATTTACATACTTCAAATTAGCAAATTACTCGTATGAAATATGACAGGTAACTGTAAGCAGGGTCAGGGCATGCTGCTGATTTAGTGCAGAACTGCCACATAACGGGAAGTGGGAGTCTGCAAAGCTAAACACAAACCTGGGTGTAACGTTTAAAAGTACAGCCTCTTTCTGTCACCTTCTGGTGCTCTGCATGTCTGAAATGGTTAATGGCTATAGTATAAAGAGCAATATTATCCACACGTATTTAATGAAATTTTTACACCAACAGCTACATCTGAGCATCTTTTCTGTTGGCCTGACCTGAAAAGACTTTTATACTAACAAAAAGCCTTTCAGCATGACAAAGAGAGTTTGACACAGGTTATACCCTAGGGAGCATATTTGTGTCACGTATTACACAATTACACAATGACATTGTTTCTTAGCTAACAATAGGCTGAGACCAGTGTGAACATCTGAGTAGGCCTGTAAACTTTGTAATCCTTTTTGACCTTATTTTTGTGTAACATCCCTCCTACAGATACAGCGCTCTGATGAGAGTTTCTGGGACATGTACATGCTGGTCATCAATGGGTCCATAGGGAAAAATGTGCTCTTCAGTAACTCCACTAAACTGGAAGTCAAAACTGAACGTGTGGTCACCTTTATTCAAACAGACAAGTCTTTCTACAAGCCTGGGCAGACAGTAAAAATCCGCCTGGTGTCAGTCAGCCAAGATGGCAAACCGGACCAAAGCAAAGGGAACATTGTGCTGAAGGTTGGTGTGAGGTAAAATTGCCTTTTAAAAATAAATATATAAGTAAGTAAATAAATAAATAAGGTCTGCTATTTGTTTTCTCATTGTGTGTCAGGATCCCAAGGGAAATATTATCCAGCAGTGGATGTCACTGGACAGCTTTCTGGGTGTGGTGTCCAAAGAGTTTCAGCTCTCTGAAAACCCACCCCTTGGCACTTGGACTATTGAGGCCATGGTTAATGTAAGTCTGGAGTTTCACTGCATACACCCAGTACACTGAGCATGTATGTGTTTCAAAACCTAATGCAAGTCTAAAGCACAGCTTCAAATGCTTGTTTATGATTACAGTGAAATCTAGCCTATATTGGATTACTTTATTGGTGTTTCAGAAGCGTTTCATCACTAACAAACCCCATTCACAGATGCCTGATGTTGGGAGTCTGTCATTAGAAAACGTGTTATTAAACCATCCAGAAGTTTGTTAATCCAGGTTAACTGCTAAGAGTTTGACATAGAGTGTACCTTCCTGCTGCAGGGACTCCTCACGCAGAAAACCTTCACGGTGGATTACTATGGTAAGATGTACAATATTTTGGTAGGTGAGCACAATAAACTGGGGAGGGGGGTGTTTTGTCCATCTGTTGTAAAAAAAAAAAAAAAAAACTGATTGATTTTGTCTGTTTTTAGCATCAAAGAAAATAAAGTAGAATTTCACATTTAAAACAACGCATGAACAGGAAGTGATAAAATTATCATCTTATTTTGCCCTTGTCTTCATCATCATCATCATCATCTTGTTATTATTAATATTATTATTATTGTTATTATTATTACCTGCAACTGCAAGAATGACCATCTGTAATTCTGCAATACCTTTGAACAGTTACAAATTATGAGAGAATACTTACCAGGGTTAATTCAGGCTACTTTTGCTGATGTGTTCCACATTTTTAATTTCAGCCAGCAGATTCAGGTTGCAAACCTAAGATCTTGCTTTGATAATGGAATTTAATTGCATTGTTTTTTTTTTCTCATTATGTGCATTTCCCCTGTGCTGTAGCGCTTCCGGTATTTAATGTGGTTGTAGACGCACCGGCAGTCATCCACTATGAAGACATCTTGATAGGGAACGTCACTGCACAGTGAGCTATGCTATGGACAGCTACAAACTCGCTCTTTGTTAATATACAAATTCAGCACAATGACTGACATTTAATTTATTGTTTTTTTATACATGCCATAACAGTGGAATTATTAGCTAGGATTTCAAAACAATAAATGAATTAGAGAATGACTATAATTACTATATTTATATTGTGATTTTGTAGTAGAAAAACGTGTCTTCCAGGTACACATTTGGAAAACCTGTGCGAGGAATATTGACAGTTTCAGCTCAAATGTTAGACGATTATGAGTCAGTGCCTGTCAACAAGACCGTGAAGGTGAGTTTGTGCTTCTTTAAAAGACTGTTACTCTAAAGACGTCTTGCAGAAAGCCTAGAAAAGCAGGCAGTTTCCTGACCTATACTTTGCATATCTTAAGGCAAAAATACCACATGCTATTTGTAATTTAGTTTGCTGTGACGGATATGTCAGTCAGAATTTTTTTTTCCAAAGGAAGGTTACACTTTAACGCATGCCATGCGCTTTTCTACTCATATCACTTTTGATTTCCACAGATTAATGGCTTTTCCAGTTTTAACTTGAGCTACAGTGAATTCTTTCAAACAGTCAATACCTTACCCTATGGAAAGATAACAGTCAATGTGACTGCAGTTGTAACTGAGGCATTGACAGGTCAGTATGACTTTATTTATCTTTATCTTTATCTCCAGAATAATGTGTTATTTATATATTCATTGGACAACACATCTATTTCCTGTTACATGTGTGTCTATTTTAATGCTTTCGGTGCCAAAATTTGCTTTAGTTGCCGATTAAAAGAATTTGTGTCACATATCTACTTTTGTACTAATCAATGTTTCCAATTTTAAAGGAGTAAAAAGCAGTGACACAACAGCAATACATTTTGTACGACAAAGATACAGTCTTTTGTTTCATGAATATCCCCGAATCCTAAAGCCATCTTTGAATTTCTCAGCTCTAGTAAGTAAACATAATTGAACACAACAGACATACATTTTGCTCTGACACTTTAAATAGAAACTGCCATGACAAACTCAAGAAGTACCCAACAACCACAGCGACAGAATGTATTATTTTGCTGTCATTGCATATTATTAATTTGACAAGATATTGTTGCTCCGCATTACTGATCATGATTCCGGTGACGGGGAAAACAGGGCATAACATTCTTATTCACGCTCTGATCGGATATGTAGGCCTTCTTGCACGTGCCTGATGATGTTTCTCAGCTGACACCTTACTCTTACAGCTCAGGATATCCTCATATAACAAGACACCTTTAACTGCTGTGGACCTGGCCACCAACGTGACAGTGACTGCCGTCCAGTACAGATCCTGGAGCAGCTACTGGATGCAGGAGCGACTTTTGTCCTTGGAGCCCAGAACTTTCAATGACTCCTCTCTTCACGAGGGGCTCAATGACAGTTACCCATTTTTGCACCCTGAGGAGACCACGCAGGTTTTGAGCTTCTCTGTAACTGCGAATGGACTCATACACGTGTGGTTTCAGCTCGCAGACGACGTGGAATCACTCACCCTTGAGGTGAACATTAGCGGAGAGCCCTTGATTTCTTGCTTTAGTCAATTTCTGGTGGAATGATCTTCAGTCGCACACCTCCACACGAAGCACCTCCATTTCTCACTGGTTACATTCAATTGCCCAGCTGTCGTCTTCCCAGGCCGGGGGCGTGGATTCCCAAAAGATTTGTTGTTTGGTGTCATTTTCAGGCCCAGTTCCAGGACAGTGTAGAGATAGTGAACCTGTACAGAGGTTATTCCTCCCCCAGCGGCTCATATCTCCAATTGCAAAGGACCAGATATCCTCTTCAGGTAAATGAGGGGTGGATCAGCAGAACAGCCTTATGTAAGATGCTGTCTGTCTTGAAAACTGTGAGTAGGCTGGAATATAAGGCTCTGCTTTAACAGATGGACAACAATAATCAGTCTCTATATTATGTAAACAATATAGATCCTTGTGGGAATATTACTATATTTTCTCTGAAATATTATCTTTTCTCAGGGAAGTGGTGCTGAATGGGCAAATAATCAAGAACATCCAGTAGAAGTAAGAGGCTGTCAGTGTGTGTGTGTGTGTGTGTGTGTGTGTGTGTGTGTGTGTGTGACAGAGAGAGACAGAAATGTCCTCTTTCCATTTTTCCCTTTAGCCTTTTTATCTGTGTGAGATTATTTGCTGTCTTGGTTTTATCAGAGATTCTCTATTATCTAGAGTGTGAGACTGTGTCAGGGTGTAATTCCCAGCATCCGTGTCTGGCTAAGGGCAAGGATTTAGGGTGACTCAGATTCAGGCTCCTCTGATGCGTTGTGCAGTGACTCTGTGGGAAAGACAAAGTGTGAACATTTATTTGGTTTGCATCCATTGCTGTGTTTATATGTAGTGTTCTCACACACAGTGATGTCACACTTTGTGTTTTAATGCAAATCCTTTTTTGAACATTTATTAACATTTATTTCAGGTTGGGTCTCCACTTTACTTGACTGTACAGAGCAATTTTCCATTGACTGAGTTCCACTATTTGGTATGTACTTTACCCTTTGTGCTGATCTCTAATCAGGAAGGTCACTTGACTTAGAATCTCTTACAGTGTTCAGTTTTATACATATTCAGATTTTTCCTTATGAAAGGTGATCATGTCACAGTTCTTACTGTTTTAAGACTTCATTGCCTAATGTTGAGTAATTTTATGAAGTCTGGAGGCTCACAATCACGAGCCAGAAAGTCTGTTTCTCTTCCATAAAACTGCAAAGTTTCATTGCACATTTGACACATAATTGAATCAAATGCATATGGAGGCTTTCAGACTTCTAAAAATAAACTGTTGCATAAGCTGTAACAGATGTAATATTTATATTATGTATGCCCTTGATGATTTTGTAGTGTTCCAATGATGACTAACACTGTAATGTGGAACTTAATAAGAGTTCTAGAACAATCTTGACCTTTAGGATTCATTCCCACAATTTAAACAGGAGATATAAGGTATTGCTTATTGCTCCTGTCACCCCATGGTTCTTCATGGTCAACTGGAGAGCTTGTGAAGGCTGACATGTCTTTGCAGGTTGCATCCAAGGGCCAGGTGATTGCTGCTGGGAAGGAGACCTCAGCGTCCTTCTCCCTGAACCCGACCCAGTCCTGGGTTCCTCTAGCCTCCATCATCGTGTACGTTGTCCGACTTGGGGGAGAGGTTGTTGGTGACGTGCTACAGATTCCCGTTCCCCTGGCTCTAAAGAACAATGTAATTGATTTATGTGGCACTTTGCACTTGGCTATGAGGCTAATCTGTAGATTCGGTCCATTTAAGTAGGCAGTTTCTCAGCTTGTTGTTCACCTTGACAAAACACAGGACTCAGAATACTGGGCCAATTAACTCTCAGCAAATCTTTACCCAGATTTGGAGTAAAGTTCAGAGAAGTTCATACTGGTCATTATACTAACCCAACCAGGCTACCAACTACATTTCATATTTTAGATTATTTCCTAGGTTTGAAACATCTTTCCTTACATGGTCCGGTACATGAATATGTTAACGTAATAGAGAATTCAACTGATAGAGATATTCACTGTTATACCTTATTATGTTATCACCTTTCTTTTTTGTAATGTAGATATAGTTGGGTTCTTTGAAGATGCTTGTGTGAAAAGCTTTCTCGATGTTCTGTTGATGAGCTGATCTCCTTAGTTGTTCCTGAGCTGGAGTCAGTCTTCTGCAAAACCAGCAGACAAGGTGATGCTGAAGGTGTCTGTATCTGAGCCCGGATCACTCGTGGGTGTTCTGGTGGTTGACAAGGCAACAAAATGGCCTGGAGACACCAATGACAATGATATTAGAAAGCAGAACGTGAGTACTTCACATATGGCAAAGGGGTCCTTGACATCCTATAATACTTTTAGGCATGAATGAAAAGCAAAGCAGATTTATGGGAGGAATCTGAACAATCTAAGCAAGTGTATCTGGCTTACAAAGGAAATCTGAAAGCATGAGATGTTCTTTTTAAATTCCAAACACATACCTATTTTTATGTTAATACGCTTGTAGGTAAAGTTGTGAAGATACGTTGACATTTGTTTACAAAAGTAATATGAAATAAGTGTGTCCTAACCATAATAACAGAGTGCTATGAAATTATTTATATAGATTTGGTATATGTTCTGTCACGTATTTCTGGTTGCGAATGTGCTTTTTTTTCAGGTTCTGGAGATGCTGACCAAGTCGAGCAGTTACCCCTGTGATGGAATGAATGATAATCTGAATGGAAATTTCATGGTGGATATATTACAAATAACAGTGCAAATGTGACAAATTCTTTTAACCATCAGCCTAATTGAGTTTTTTCTTATTTCAGTTTTTTTGCTGTGTACCCTGGTATGTATCGTGAATCACCTGTACTTTTTCCCCCAACGCTCAAGGAATGTGACCTTGTGGTTTTGACTGATGCCTTAATGCTTGGACACAAAAACTTCATCACACATGATAACTGTGAGTTTCATAAAAGATAATTGTCCTTGAACCGGTATAATGTAAGTCTTCTGGTAAAGCCTTAATCAGAAGCCACAGAGAGAGATGTGGAGTAGCTTAATTGTTTATACGAATGACCTAAACAAACTGTAACGTAAGGTAGGTGTTAATGCAGGTGTTCAGCTGGGCAAAAGCCTCTGTGTTCCGTACCAGGGTACGTGCCCTCAGCACAATGGCAGGAGGGTGAAGCAACCCCAGAGCTACATGTACGCAGAGACTTTCCAGAGACCTGGTTGTGGCTGGACAGAAACATAAGGTTAGAGAGTGGAGGATGTCACATGGGGAAAATGTATTCACAACTGATGAAAGCACTTCAGGCTGAACACATGCACACCAACATGGAGAGAATATACAGACTGGAAATGCATTTATTTTAATTGCTGTATTTAAACTAAAGAGATGACAATGATAATGAAAATTGTTTATATAATCACATAAAAATAGCAATTCTGTGGATTTAAGAGAAGATGCTAGTGTTCTTTGACATATTTGGAAAATGCTGGTGACTTAAAATATATATCTTAAATAGTGTATCTACAACAGCAAGCTTCCCTGTAATGGTGCCAGACAGTATCACGACCTGGATTGCCTCTGCTTTTGTCATGTCTGAAAACCTTGGATTTGGTCTTATTGATGCCCCTGCAAAGGTACTGTTTTCCCAGTTGGTTTGAATCTTTCAAAGAGCATATTTCTACACATTTATGGTATAATTGCAGAAGTTAAACATTTGAATCTGTCACCTGACAGCACAGCGTAGTTCTTAGGCATACCAGGAAAAAGGTCAGTTTTCTGAAATATTGGGACCCTGTCTAGGCAGTAAGGTGGCGTGGTGGTAAGCACCTCGCCTCGTACCTTCAAACTGCTCATAGTATGTGTGTGTGTGTGCCCTTTGTTGGGATGGAACCCCTTTGGGGGTGTACCCTGCTCTGTGCCCTGTGCCTCCTGGGATGGGCATTAGGCTTCCCATGACCCTGAACTGAATAAGCAGTATAGAGAATGGATGGAACCCTAACTTTAAATTAAAGTTAGAATAAAAACATCTTCAAATTCACAACTTACACACAATTACTTGGAGCATTTTGACTGTTGAAGAAGGCCGATCTTACTGGAATGGTGACCGTAATGTATTAAACTACAGGTGTAGTGGTGGTTTGAGGTTTCTTCCTAGAATGCTAACTGTACTGTTTCCCCTACAGCTTACAGTATTTCGAAATTTCTTCCTGTCTCTCAATCTGCCTGCTTATATCATTCGAGGAGAACAACTGATCCTGGAGGTCATCCTCCACAATTACTTGGGGAAGAAACTTGAGGTGACCTCTGTTGCTTCTTGTCTCCATTGAAACACTGTGCTATTGTTTTCATTTTACTGGCTGTTCTATTTCCTTACTGTGTCAGTCATCACATTTTTTTTCCACAACCTTCTTATCAAGAATGCATTTTTACAATGATAAAAACAGGATATCATATAAACAGTTTCCGAATTTGGCTGAGCACCATAAAAATATAGCATTTCTGCCAGCTGAGTTTTAAGCATTTCTCTACTCTGAATTACTCAGTCATATCCTGTAACCTGTAGTTTTGGCTCATTGTGAGAAGTGAAATATGTCTATATCGTTTTACCCTGTCCAGGTCTTGGTTTCTGTGGTTCAAAGTGAGTTATTTCAGTTTGTGTTTGAAGACAAAAGCAGAGTCTCAGACACTGGCACACGAAAAGTGACTGTGGCCAGTCAGGACAGTGCTTCCATCCTGTTTCCCATAAGACCGAAAGTTCTCGGAGAGATCTCTATATTTGTAAAAGCGATCTCCTTCTTTGCTTCAGATGCCATCATTAGGAAGGTTTTGGTCAAGGTACAGTGTTACTGTGTTGTGATTTTCAAACCTTCTGTTTTCTATCTAAATGGTTTTTTGTCTAAATTTCTGGCATGGATTGTTTACAAAGTTATGGTGCACTTATATGAAGGGATCTTGCGAATGTAGCTAAATGTATTTATTTATTTATTTGCAGCCTGAAGGCATTGAGCATGTATTTGCCAAGTCATTGTTTCTAGAACTGGAGCCACAGAAGACAAGTGTCTCTGATGAGATCCTGTTTACCTTCCCTGAGGACGTGGTGGAGGGCAGTGAGAGGGCACAGGTGACTGTGGCTGGTATGTCTGTCTGCTCATCTTGGCTTAGTTTTTAATAAACATTTACGTTTACATTTTATTAATTTAGCAGATGCCTTTGTCCAAAGCGACTTACAAGGATAATAGTACACGTTCCATGTCACAAACGAGGTCAAACAGTCTAGTATTAGACTATCTACTAACAGTAAGTGCTTTGATTACTTTTGACCAGCCCAAAGTAATCAAAGCACAGATATAACTTGTTAATGTGGTAACAGACGTGGAGGTTGAAATGCCTTTTGATGAAACACCTTGTTTACTGGTCTCTCTCCCTCGGCCTAACAGGTGATATTCTGGGCCCATCAATCAAGGGCTTAGACTCACTCATCCAGATGCCCTACGGCTGCGGGGAGCAGAATATGATCAACTTCGCCCCCAACATTTATGTGCTTCAATATCTCACCAAATCCAACCAAGTCATAGAGGATATTTACCGTAAAGCCAAATCATTTATGCAAAAAGGTACAAGGCCTCACCTTGAACCGCTTTTTAGCTTCTTTCTGTTTTTTCTTTGTTTTTGCTATTATCATTTTACGGTGATATTACGATTAAGTTAAATAATAGTTTTGATGTAGTAATGTTACCTTTAATGATTAATCATTCTTTGCATTGTTTGCATTTTAGATTTACGTTTTAGCTTATGTGTTGTCAGGTTACCAACAGGAGCTAACCTACCAGAGACAAGATGGTTCCTTCAGTGCATTCGGAGACAGTGATTCCTCAGGGAGCACGTGGTACGTACACACAGCTGGACATTTTCAAAGGTGATCAAACACACGGGCCATCATATATAACCACTCTTTCCTGCAGGTTGACTGCATTTGTCTTGAGGTGCTTCCTGCAATCTCGTCCGTTCATCCTCATCGATGAGAATGTACTGTCCAAGATGACGACCTGGCTGGTGAACCAACAGATGTCTGATGGAAGCTTCAAGGAGGCAGGGAGAGTGATTCACACAGAGCTCCAGGGTGAGGTGGATGGCCCTGTCTCCCTGACGGCTTACGTGCTTATTGCACTTCTGGAAGATCCAGATTACATGGTATGAATCCAAATGGCAATGAGTCATTCAAAATTACTATACATTTACAGCCCAGTCTTTAATGGATATTCTTCAGCATCACTTACTGCCATTTTAGTAAAAAACAAATTTAACTTTTTGCATAAGACAGTAAAAAAAAAAAAAATTAACATTTTGCATAAGACAGTATTATTATGACAGCACAGTAATGTAGAATATTGCTGTAATTTGAATAATTTTATGAAATTCAGATAAGGAAAATAAAATCTTACAATATTTTTGTTCTTGGTGATAAATCAACATGTAATAATGCCAAAAAAAAACAGTCGAAAAACAGTCGATAAAATGACAAAACTTTATTTAACATTGAGTTTCATATGTGTTTTGTAAAGAGCTTCCTAATGTTCATTTATGTGGTTTTATTCATTTCACCTGAAGGGATTTGATTTTGGTTTTTAGAACATGTACACAACTGAGGTCTCAAGTGCTGGGAAGTTCCTTGAGTCCAAGGTGGCACTTGGGATCTCCAGTAATTATAGTCTCTCTCTGGTGGCCTACGCCCTGTCCTTGGCCCACAGCTCCATAGCTGGCATGGCCCTCACGGAGCTTTTGACAAGAGCAGATATAAAAGGTAACAATAAAGACTCAGTTGCTGTTCACTCAATTATAATGACAGCATTTGAAGATAATGGTTATTCTGTAAGATTTGAAATAGCCTCAGAATTTGTGAGTGGGCCCTTTTTGTGGGCCCTTTTTCTTCTTGTCAGTTACAAACGTGCCATTACACTGCAGCTGCCATTGCCAATGTGTTTACTTCTGTGCCCTCCAGATGGTGTCATGTCCTGGAGATCCAGAACAGATAAGACATACAGTGACTGGCAGCCACGCTCTGTGGACATTGAGATAGTGAGCTATGTTTTGCTGAACCTGTTCAGGCAAGCTAAGGTTGTGGAAGGCCTGTCACTGCTGAAGTGGCTCTGTAAGCAGAGGAACCCACAGGGAGGCTTTGGATCCACACAGGTGAGTGCCTGTCTTCATACCTGTGATCTTGCTCGGCCTTTCACACATACTGGCCTTCAATTGGCTTGGCTTGGTTTGCCATCATAACATACAAGAAAGATGAATGAATGAATGCATGAATGAATAAATGAATTAATTAATTGAATTAATTGTCATTGTACAGGTAATATAGCGAAATTAAGGGTGTTACAACTGGATGGTGCAAGATAAATAAGATAAATAAAAAGTACATAAAGACATAAAGATGTGAGCACAAAACGCACAAACTACAACTCCACACCTTCAGAAGCCCCAGTATGAGGGCATACATGACATATCTATAATGTAGAAACATTGACAGCGTTACGAACACTATGCCACACCACAACATACTTTGGCTCAATGAGGAATCTTGAATTCAGTCCAGCTCTGGCAGGTGACATTCAGATCACAGAACACAGGAATGGTTGAATGGTGGAAGTGCAGACACATAGTCTACATCAAAAGGCTGAGCTCTGAGGCAGACCTGTCTGGAGCTGACATAACTCACATCCAGCTGTGTTTGCCAGCAGAGCTAATTGTATCCACATGATGGATAGCAGCCAGGATGACCTGCATTATGTGGAAATGGAGTGGTCGCGTGCACCTGTTAGCAATATGCTGCAGGCATGGTGCATGTTTGCCAGCCCAAGTAGATGCATAGAACATTCTAATTTTGAGTGTGCATGACTCTCAAGCATGGTCTCCAAACGAAATGCATCTCCTTGGTAGCATGTGTTTGGGATATGTTCAGCTTCACGTTAAAAAAGGAATAAAATACAAAGGATTACCATATAAAACAGTACTGATTTTCCTGAGAGTGCGTTTTTAGGAGATTCAGATGTCTAGAATGCTGTCATTATGCCATATTGGTTATTTACTTCAGCCTTTAAGCAATGCTGGCATCTTATAAATGTGTTTTCCATAACTTTTGTTCTTTTATATTGCAGGATACAATAATGGCCCTCCAGGCTCTTTCATACTATGCGCCCCTAGGAGGGGCAGATTCCATTGACCTCAAGATCAACGTCCGCACAAACGCCTCGAACACTGTGACCCAATTCCAAATTGATTCTACCAATTACTTGGTGCACCAGAGTCAAAAGGTTCCTTCCTGTGCTTAATTAGCTTTTGTAATTAAGGTGATAATGACAGGTGGTTGTGTGATGGCCAATCCATGCTGAGAGTGTTTTTAGCCCAGTTTTTTACATTTCTCACTTGCGTGTCTCATGGAGCTGATTGAATTCTACTTTATCAAATGTATCAGTCCATACTGAGAGACATGGTGTATTGCTTCCAGTGTAGATTGATACATTTGATACAATAGAATTATGTCAGCTCCTTGAGATATGCCAGTGATGGACGTAAAAACATGGCTAAAACACTCGTAGTTTGGATTGGCTGTGAGTGCTATCAGCCTTTGTTTTGTTATTTTTCATGGAAGTCACCACTTACAGAATGATTGATGAAATTAAGATAAAATGTGCCATTTGTTTGTGCTGATGTGTCAATGTATGAGCAGATAATTGCAGAGTTTTGTGTTGCATAGATTGAAACAGCGAGGATGATGCACGTAAACATCTTGGTGGAGGGGCGAGGATTTGCTGTGTTTCAGGTATCGTAGATTTCTTTCAGTAATAGTGTTATTTGGGTAACTGCAGTCATGCATCAAAGTGGTGATCCTGGCTTGAACCAGGTTGTGTTTAACTCTCCAAATATTTAACTATTTACTTGGCTTAAAATGCCTTGAAATGTTTCCTTTCCATACAGCAGAATTTTTCCAGGACGGTTTAGGTTTGAGTGAACTTTAAGGTTTGCTCTTGGCAAATAAATCCATAACCTTTAACTCACAAGTCCTTCCTGTCATGAAGCAGGAAAACAGTCACTGGAAGTGCACATGATGTGATGAACAGCAACATGAAACCTAACAAGAAAACCTATTACAGCCTCAGCGATTAGTCATGAGAAACTACTGTTTATTCTGACTCATCATGGACACAGATGCAGGTGTCACATTTAGGGTAAAGGATGCATGGAGGTAAAGGCTGAGTCTAATAGGAGAAGGGTTTTTTTCACAGCAGGGAGACAATACAAAGGGATAAGGTACATTAAATAATACCAAGTGACTGACTGACTGACTGACTCACTCACTCACTCACTCACTCACTCACTCACTCACTCACTCACTCACTCACTCACTCACTCAGCAACTGGCAAAGAACAGAGGGAAAAGGGTGGGTTTAAATAGACAGGAGAAGGGAATGTGACACAGGTGACAGTGATAATAGAATTAGCCAAGAAACCTCAAGTGAAAAGGAATGTAAATTTGTGGGGAAGAAGGAAGAAACAGCTAGCGGCCAAGGTGAGCCACTACAGGTGCTGGGCATGACAGCAGGTTAACTACTTTACTTTGATCTTAAGGCCCTGCATGAGAAAATACAACAGTTTTAAAATTTTTTCTTAATTTCTTCATTTTTTAATACTGAAGTGCAATATACCTGTACTCCAAGTATTGGAAGGGACAATTCACTCAACACTTGCTACTGATACTTTATTACTTTGTTACACTTGCAGTACACTGTTTTCATTTGCACAAGTTTGTATATACTGCCTCACTGTGGTCATCGCTTTTTTTGATTTTGCTATGATGTGCATGCTGCCAGTCCTCGAGAGCTGTTTTTTGTTATATTTAAGTGTCAATAAAGATCTACCTATCTATCACCTGATAGATATCTATTATCTATCTAAGTTTGCGATCCCATTTTGAGATTAATTTTAAGATCCACAGCTGTGAATGATATCTGTGATGCCCTGGTACTGAACCTGTTTCTAAGTCACAGTAAGAATTAAAAACATTAAAATAACAACAACATGCTGTAATTGGAAAAATGTTTGTACACAAATTAGGCTGTTAACATCTGGAATGCACATCAGCTCTCTTCACGTTTTGCAGTAAAGCTTTCAGACGGATCTAAAAGCATTCTTCTCTTCTGACAATTGGTGTGGCATGTATGCCTGTTTACAATGAGCTTTAAACCAGAACATTACCAGTTCCTTGCTGGTGTCCCAAACTGCTTTCTTAGAGGTAGAACAGGGATCCATTTCAGAGAGAACACGCTCTCTGTATTTGTGCCTTTCTTTGTTTGTATTTAGTGGCTAGTTTTACTCTTACTGTTTACTCTTACTCTTACTATGTGTTTAAGGGGGAGAAGTATTTTAATGTCTAGGTTAGAAAACTAGGTATGATTAAAAGTCATGTTGTTTAAGTTGGGCTGGCATCTGTTCTGTTGAGAATGTACTCAATCATAGTTTATTAAAATAAGAGCTTCATAAATTGAGTTGATGGCTAAACATAATTATTTTGGTGTAAAATGGTATTTTGCTGATGATGAACTCCACAAAGAGCATTTTGTACTTCTAGATTAGTGCTTTTACTGGATTGCTTAGATTATGGTTATTTTTATAATTGCTTCTAACAGCCCACAATATTGAAAAGGAAACTGTGAACATAGAAAAATATTCTCAGTTGCGATACTGTCCTATGAATTGCAGCTCAATGTTTTCTACAATATAAAGAGTGAGAAACTGTCAAGGAGAAGTGGGGAAGTCTCAGGAAATGAAGCTTTTGATGTGAGCATTGAATCTGAAAGCAACAGCACTGACACAGATCATCTTACCCTGTCTGTATGTACCAGGTAAGCTCTCCGGACTCTGTGTAGTCAACTCCACACCATCCCACTTTACCGTCAGATTTATGAAGGAAAAAAATCTGGTGTTTGTTTTGCCTGTCCATATTAAAGATTCTGAAAGCGAAATTTTCTTTATCTGTCAAATAGACTGCTGGAGAATCAGAGTGTTTTTCAGACAGGAATGGCACTAATGGAGGTCGGCCTGCTCAGTGGCTTCTCCATGCGTGATGAAGGGATCGACACTGGTGACCTCATCAGAAAAGTGGACACCTCCCCTGGGAAAATCATCTTTTACCTTGACTCGGTAAGCAGATCAGCTTTTGTGTTTACGTCCTTGTTTGTTTCATGGCAGGTTATGCTTTTATTGATCCTGTTACCTGCTCATCTGAACAACATTGGAATTAAAGAACATTAGAAATTGCTGGGGTTGCAATAAGGGTAAATACAGACAAAGTATGCCTCATTATGACATAAAAAGAATTGTCAAAGCTTCTCGTAATCCGTGTCATGCTGGGTCTTACTTCTACTTAAACTCTGTTTTAGATAAAATGGAATGAGTGAATAAGAAATTAAAGAGAATGTTTAGTGAGGCACTCTGTGTAATGTTAGGTGTATTTTTTATTTTTCTCGACATCAGGGTATGCTGTTCAGAGTACTGAAATCTTTCACAGGTGAAATGTTTCACAGCCTTGCATTTGTTCACAGCTGACAACATCGGAAGTTTGCATCAAAATCCCAACAAAGAGACAGTACAAAGTGGCTCACGTACAGGATGCCACGGTCATTGTCTATGACTACTATGAACCTCGTAAGTTTAAACACGATCAACTATTATAGATTAGAAATGGTTTCAAAATGCTGAAAGAAAACAAGAATCTTAAATGACCTTTACCAAAATTAATGTAATGTGGGTATGTTTTTAAAACTCTCCTCCAATTTCTTAAAAAATCCTACTGTTCCTTAAGTAAAAAAAAAACTGAATGAACTGAAGTAGAAGTTGTGTAAAAATGTTTATGAAAAACTAAAGACAGACCCCATCATACTGTGGCTACACAAAGCTCTGTGTGTGTGTGTGTGTGTGTGTGTGTGTGTGTGTGTGTGTGCCCCCTCTTTAGAGAGAAGAGTGATGAGGAGCTAC
>JABJVR010048321.1:0-24812 GCA_025773905.1 Chitala chitala
ACTATACAGCATAATAGATTTTTGAAGTGAAAATTTGTCACCAGTCTTTATTGTTCAATGTATACGCCAGAGGGCGATAGAGTGTATGTATAATTTGTGTTTTTGGCCTTAAATGTCCTCTAATTAACTTCTAGAAACCTGAGGTGATATATGGGAAAACTACTTTACCTAGTTATCTATGCAAATTAATTCTGTAGATTTATGTTTAGTTTATTTTTTAATGTATTTCATGAGTAAATATCAATCAGTGGAACTATATTATTTACATAAGATATAGAGGAATTTTCACCATTGAATTATTAACATGGTACATGTATACCTGAATAACAAAAATTCAGGAGATTAACTACTTCATAATCATTCCACTTAAATATGGAAATGTGTTAATATTGATGATTAGTTACAATTCAGTTTCCTATAACCGAAATTTGATTGTGCTACTGTAGTATAGTAATTATAGTAGTAGCCTGGTGGATGTAGATCTAACCATTATTGATTCACGTTTCAGAACAGCAGTGATGTGAGGTATGCAGCGACCTGAATTTCAAATGTACGATGTTTGTGGTTGTGTGAAGCAAGCAATTCAGTGATCATTTTAAGTGAAGCACGTATGAAATGTTGAAGAGGGAAAATTCCTGATTTGGGCTCGGCCCTTTCTCACACCGAAGGACATAGCAGTACATTGATAACGGGGTCATGCTGACTTTTTCCGTCATTCCCGTGCATAGCGGAAAGCACGCGCGAGGGGGGTGTTCAGCGCGCGTCCGCCTCCGCGAGACCGCGCTCGGTGCGGAGAGCAAAGGACTGGCAGGCAGCGAGCAGAGCCACCGTCAGTCGGAGCTCAGAGGTGACAGCGGAGAGCCGAAAGACCCGTCAGGTTGATGCAACAGCGCTGATATCTCTTAAAAGGTGACGCTTATTCCGGTTACAATGAAACACTGGGGCTATACGGGAAATACGTAAAATATACCAGTTAAACACGGTGTTTTATAGTACGCAGGGAATAGTGTAAGTGTCTACCATGGCTTTTGTCTTTCTGTGTTGCAGATGCTGAATGCAGCCTTGTTATTTGCCTGTGCGGTCGCCTGCAGTCAGGTTCTTGAGGTGGCGTGCAGATCGGACAGCGGCAATTTTCTTGATGACAAATGGCTCGCTGGACGATGGGATAAATTTCGAGACGTATGTATTTTTAACAGCGATGTTTTTATTATTCCTGTCTTTTGGTAATTTGACGTTGTATGTGTACGTGCGAACATCTTAACGATCCACAGTCGCATCCATGCGTTAACACAGCTCAAAGTTCACCTTCGTAATTTGAAAATGGACTTTTGTATAGCTTGCTGATATATTGGGTCTGTTCTTACTAAGCATGATTTACACATGTATACACTTTCTGGCGGAACACAACTGAATCACGTCATTTCGGTGCTCAAATTAAGATCGTAATCAGTCCTTTGTTTCATTTTTCAATGTATGATGTTTAATTAACGCTTTTTTTGGTTTTGTAAAATGTCGGTCTTTGGGAATGGTCGTGTTTAGACGGGTGGTGTGTGAAATCACCAATACGAAATTTTGCTGTGGTACGTTGTTTAGTAAATGATACCTCATCCTTAAAGGATATGATCGTGTAAATACCCGTCAGAGTTTTTTGTTCCACTCGTCACACTAAATGTGTCCTTTTCACCAATTTGCCAGTTACAGGTTGTCATCTGAGTACAGCACTGGCCTCATACGTTCATAAGTATGTCATACTTTAGTGGTGAAACTAAATGCAACGTTTTTGTAGAGTTTAACATGCAAAGTCATCCTGTGATATTCCTCTATACGGGATTATACAACTCAGAGATCAGAGTATGTGTGTGTGTGTGTGTGTGTGTGTGTGTGTGTGCGTGCGTGTGTGTGATTGTGTGTGAGATATAGCATATAATCATATAAACATATGCTGAGCAGATTGAATTTTAGGTCTGTAACACTGTATAATTGTACAGCTATATAACAAATGTAACATATTCCAAATTTCATTAATAGTACAGTATTTAACTTTTATCAAATAATAGCAACAAGAAAAAACAAATATTTAAAATTTTTATGATATAGCTCATATAATGACAAGTACAAGCTTAATGGCTTCTCTTTTACTTAAATTCATAATTAACTTATTCCCATATTTTTATTTTAATATTTTATACTATGGAATTTGTACAACTGTCCAGTTACTGAACTGTGAGATTTAAGAAGAGTAATATAAACGATGAATATAAAAGGTGTGTGGTGACAGAAATATTGAACAAAGTATGGTTTAAAAAAAAATTTATATATAGTACCTTACTCAATTTCAGATAAGGTATAAGGTACCCAGTCTGTAGAGAAAACCAGTCTGTAGAGAAAACTAATGTAACAGAAATTGTATTACAACTGACAACAGTGATAGATAGGGTAAATCTTTGGATTTTGAAATTTGATTATGTCCCCTGAGTATGGTGTTTTGACATCACATACCACAGGGGTAATGCATGATGGGTAATATTGTTAACTTGGGGTCAGTTGGATAAACCCTAATGTTTACCAACCATTCCTGAATAGATATATTTGCTTATTACTTGACTTACATCCAAATACAAAAACATAAAAAGTTCTTCATTTCTACGAGATAAAATTATGTTATTATTACATGAGCTGCAAGTGGTATAAATGATGTCTTGCTTACTAACATCATCAGCATGTCATTATTCTAAAGCCATCCTTCTCCACCATTCTCTTGTTCTCAGTCAACAGTCTTTTCCATGTGGCTCTGCTAGTAACAAATAAATAAATAAATAATTATTTTTATAATAATTTAAAAATAGAGAAAATGTGATAATCCTTCGTTTATTAAACATTATTTATTGAATCACATAGATTGCTTTTTTGCTACAGGTATTTTTCAGGTTCTGCTGTTTATACAGAAAGTTGCATTGTGCATTTAAATGTTTGCAGTGTTTCAGTCTTGCTGAATTGTTGTACGTTTGAATCCCTGTGTGTTTTGACTTTGTCAGAAAAATTTCTTGAACTCTAAAAATAATATATGTGAATGCTGTGTCCTCCGCTGAAGTAAATGTTATGAAGAAATAAATAATGTGACCATTCAAACCCATGCAAGTACAAGGTCAGTTCCACTTCTTTGGTACAGAACTGAATGTGAAAATACGAATTCACACTTAACAGCATGAGTCTGACATACAATGTTTCAGAGCTATTAATGATTAAGGAATTCACAAATGTGCCATTCGATATATACCCACGCCATGTCCAAAGGTATAGCATTTAATATCGAAAGCTGAAAGACCACAAAGATTTAACGTACCATTAATTGGTATTAAGTCAAAGGTTTTATTGCTAATGTTTTAAACTGAAGTTTTATTGTACGTTTTTGGATTCGGACTCCCTGGTATGACTAATCACTAATTTGCCTTCAGAGTTTCAGTGCACTATGACTGCTGCGCTGTCATGAAATCTTGAAAATTAATTGTAAACTAGGAGCTGATTGTATTTTTATTTTATTGTCAGGATTTATTATACTGTGCATAAAGGAAAGCTATGAAATAAACAAATATATCCAAAATCTGTCATTAGGTGGTAAATCCATTGAATATGCAAATCCTTCAGCTAACAATTTATAATTGGCATTTAAAATTATTGTAAGCCTACAGTTAATCACTTATTTGATGGCACTGTCAACAATCCCAAGGCTAATCTGTTTTGTAGCTTAATAACATTCAGAGAATGGCTGAGGCAGCCTGGATTTTGAAAGCTTCTAGCCGATTGTTATAGTAATAATAAAAAACTGTAATATATAAGTATTTAAAGCTGTTATTTCATGCAGGATAAATTAGTGTGTGAAGTGAAAAAGTTCACTTAGTCATGCCTCATTTAAATGTATTATATTCTAACTGTTCCCTTTCTGGCAACTGTTACAGATTTCTTGGGCAAGACTAGTTGGTAGTTATAGGTCTACATGAAAAGGCCTTTGTTCTTTTTTACTTCAGGGTAATTGCTGTTCCGGCCAGGAACAGTCTGGCCAGACATGGTGGAGGAATTGATTGCTTTCAAATGCTGGTCCCTCAGAATGGAATGTGAACTGATAATAAAAAACCAGAAGTTTAGTAAACCTTCCTTCAGCTTTTCTTAATTTTGATGAACATCCCCCTACCCCAATGGTGATTCTTGGTAAATTTTGTGCCTCTTTATTTCAGGGTCTAAAATGCCCTGAAGGCATAATCTTAAAAGTTTTTGAGGCAACTGCTTTACGCTCCACTAAAGGTTTGGGTCTGTAGAATTTGTTCGCCGTTGTTTTCAAATACAGCGAAGCAAGCAGACAGCTAGCGCCAGGTGCTAAAAATACACAGTAATGTTGCAGGCTTGCGTTTGTGTTTGAGACTCCTTTATAAATGTCACGAGGCTACACAGTCGCCGTGCTTTTCATCCCTTTTTCCCAGAAATTTCTAGAAGGGGGTTTAGGGTTAGCTTCAATTAGGTCACAAATGGTGGAATCCAGAAGTCTGGCCTCCAGGTCAGTGCAGAATGGTGCTCCAGATGTGGACACTCGCTATTGGAGTCACTGTGGATCGTAACTTTTTATTATACTTCACACACAGTCATCTGTCAAGAGCTCCTTCATTGCGTGAAGGTTCTTTTTTTTCCTGTGGTGACACTGGTACCGGTAATCTTTCATGGGGGCTAACGCTTTCTTCACCTACCTTTTTTGTGTTTCTGCCCCCTATTTTTATGTTAATTTTAGATATGTTATAGTTTTCACTTGTGTCTTGTCATGTTTTTTTGTGTTTAAGGGGTTTTGTTCCTTTTTGAAGGTTCATTGATTTGTTTTTTTCTGGTCTCTTGTAGGTATTTTTAATTATTTCTTTACATTTGCAAACATTTAACAGTAATCCTACTAGAGCTGCATTTACAATATGTTTTCAAAGGGTTTTTTCCCATTTCTAGTACAAAAGGGACAAAATGGCGGTAGTTATAGCAGTAATTAGAGAGTGGGTGAGTTAAGGGTGGTGCAGTGTCTCATTGGTTAGCACTGGTGCCTCATCCCTCCAAAGGTGGAGGTTTGGATCCCAGCTACCAGGGCTGCACAAGCTGGTGCGTGTCTGATGCTTGTCCCTAGTGTGGACAGAATGCAAGGGTTGTGTCAGGAAGGGCATCTTGTGTTCTTTAAAAGGGGTGAAAAACTGAGCTAAATAAGTGTGTAGATTGTTAAGGGGGGGTTGGCTTATCTGCTTTGGTGAACCCCTCAGGGGGAGCAGCTGAAAGTTGATGACTGCCATTAGAGAGGAGCTTGGTCTAGCATGGCTTCTGAGATGTGTTTGCCTTCAAATTCAGTAGGCTCTTCTGTGTTGTACATAGAAACTGATAGAAGGTGAAGCTGCTGTTGTCAGGTTCTTCAGTGGTTTGACATTGTGTGGCATAGGCAGGTGTGGTATATCTCCATTTTTCTCAGAAGCTGCATGATGATCACCTTATGTGAGATGTTTTGGATAAATGCTGACAGTGATGAACGTATACAGAAATCCGCAGAGGAAATGACACAGACCAATGGGCTGTATAGTTCTGGAATTATCTGGGTGCTTCAAGATGTTTTTCAAAATGTTTACAAAGCCACTCTAGTGGCAACGTGACACAGCTTACACCTAAAGTAATATAAGCATTCAGCTTCCTCCCTTTAAAGCGTTTTGTCCATGAATTTTATGTCACTGTCACCTTATGGACTTCAATACCAGCCTGATCTCTCTAAGTCCTATTATTATTCTGAATCATGACTCTTAATACAGAGTATAAGTAACAATTGGAGGGCATTTATATGTACACTGTGGAATGTCAGAAGTTGTTACATTCTCAGAATAAAGTCCCTCTGTGTTGTGAGATCAGAGTCCAGTACACAGTAGTTCCACTTACAGGTGGGCAACCTGATTCTTCACTATAGAGGAACATTTACATTAGGTAAATTATGTGCCATTGATTGATTTGTTTTAGTCAGCATCTGTTTGTGAGACACATATTAAGAGGTTGTGTGTCTTTTACTTCCTAAGTGTGCGTTCACAGCCTGTTCTGTGGGAGGTGAATCTGTCAGGTGTACAAAGTGTGACAACGTGGTAAATATGGAAAGCAAAACAACAACACTCCCGGCAACCACCGGCTTGTTTGTTTAATGATTTTGGCCCACGTCTGTCTCTAGGTTTATAATTATAGCCTCGTAAATGCAAATGCTGTCAAATACTGGGCAACAGGCCCTGATGACAGAGGTGTCTCTTCTCTTCCTTGACAATGTGTCCCAAAAAAAGAAACCTCAGTCCAGTTTAAACCAGAAACAGAAAGCTGAAAGCCTTTCTGAGGAGAACGCCTCTTTTAGCTTACGTTTTTCTTGCACAGCGTGGATAGATGAGAACAGCTGAAAACAGTTAAATATATTGACTTTGTAATAACCTTTGTGTTTTCCCTTAATACATGTTAAAGTTGTAGTAACCTTCATGTGTTTTCCCATAATATATGTTGAAGTTGGAATAACCTTCGTATGTGTTTTGCCATAATGCATGTTGAGGTTGTTATAACCTTCACATATGTTTTCCCACAGACATCTCATCTCAGAATGTCAGAGATTAAGAGAGGCAGAAAATGTGGTCCTGGATAATTTAGTTAGAGGGCCCCAGGTGTACAAGCTCCTGACAGCGGAACACTTTTCTAATTGCAATGGAAATTCCCTCACAATGACCTTAAAAATGTGTCTGATGACAAGGATAAGAGTGTGGGGGAAACTAGGTCTTTATAATGAATAATAAATCACAGGAGCAAACCAAAAAAAGTATCAATAATAATAGGTATTTATTATTATTATTATTATTATTATTATTATTAATAAGATTTTTCTAAAAAACATCTCTGCCCAACTTTGTGTTAGTTTGCTGTTTCTGTTTAGGGATTTCTGACGTTGGTTATGTTTTTCCTGTGCATCGATTGTCCTGTTATATTTATTTTGAATTATTATCATTATTATCATTATGATTTTTTTTTTTGTAATATTTACACATATGGACATGTTTTCTCTGAACCCTTTCCCTTGGAGAGCCCTTTGAAAGGCTCCGAATCGTGGCCAATCGATGGTAATTGGATACGTGTCCTCAGATAGCCCGTGCGATTGTCTTTGTTGTGCACGTCGCATTGTCACCGAGTAGCGCGCCGCAGAAGGAGAGCAGGTGGTGCTATTTTAATACGAAAAGCTGGAGACCCGAGCGAAGATTGTGACTGGAGATAGGCAGTTTGTTGTTTCCTCAGCGGCCCATCTTTGTGTTTGCTGTCATATCGGTGACATTATAATTAAATGCCAGTGCGTGATACGTAGCGTGCTCCTTTTTGGGGCTACATCGCTTCTGGCATTTAGAGGCAGTGTGCATTAAGGGCCAGCTCAGCAGTGTGTCCTGTTTTCCTGCAAAGTTCATTTAAGCAGCTCGTGCTCCACGTTAGTCCAAACGGGGCTTCCTTAACCGTTGCCTGTATCTGACCGATTAGAGATCAAGGTAAGGGCCGTTCCTGTGCACTTTTAGTCAACTGAACACAACGATACCGCTAAATGTACTAAACACTTCGCTCTGGTGTGGCCAGGAACACGGGTACGTTGTCAGACAGTACTTATTAATGCGCTGTTCCCACGCTAAAGTGATAATTCAGGTAAGAAGCGCTAAAGCTTATTCTCTATACCTGAACACACCACCACAGTTATAGGTGATAAGAAATCAGAACCGATTACGTTCTAAATTGTTGATTTGGGCGTATTGCGTCGTTTATAAGAGATAATATTTAAAGCTGCGTGCTGTGTCCGAGGTTTTTAACGTTTTATCTTGTTTATATGCAGAAAGGCAAAATGTGCGTCTGAGCGTGTGCATGGGGTGGGAGTGAGGAAGTGGACCGTGGTGGCACTTGACATGAATTCTGCTAAATGAAGTGTTTTGCTCGAGGGCTTAGCCTAAAAAACGTGAAAGACCTGCGGGGGAGCACTCCCGCCCATTCACAGGAGCCGGTGTTTTGTGTGCCCGTCCAAGGCTGTTAACGTCATAAACAATGATTGATGTATAGCAGGCAAGAAGCTTTGGATAGCCTCTGCTCCTTTAACCTACAAGGTTTTAACTTTCATCAGAAAAAGTGTACTGCGTGTGTTTAAAGCAGCAATACATTTACTCCATGCGGAGTAGATCCTGGTTCACAGAGTCATATTGTTGCTTTAGGTTATGTTGTACACTGTTGTACTTGGTACATGATAGTGTACATTTAACTTTTATTCTTGGACTATGATAAAGGATAAAATTTTACGTACAACATCTGATGACCTACTGTGCCAAGTAAACCTTGGTTTGGCCGTTGTGTTTTTTTGACTTCCTGTTTTGTGATTTAGATTTCTGTTCAAATCCTTGCCAGGGGCTTTAGCTAGAGCCAATAAAACATGCTTTTTAGCTGCATTGTGTTATAGCTATTTCTGTGTACATAGCTGCATTGTGAAGTGCAATGACTGTTGGCTTATTTTGTGATTAGCTAGTGGAGGGCCGTTGCTGTTTTAAAGCACAACAGCAAAGCATATGATTTGTGTCAGTTTAGGGTTATTTTGGAGCACAGTGCTACTGAAACGTGTCTATGGGACCCCTTGTACAAAGGAGTGAATCATGTGTGGCTTTAGTGGAAGTAGGCAGTGAAATTTGAATGTAGCCTGTTGTGTTAACCTGGACCGTGGACAGAGCAACACTGTCCCCTTCTCGTCTGTACTCTGTTTAAAAATGTGACGTAAGATGCTACACGTTGCAATCACAGACTTGAAAAAGTGAAGTAAGGTAAGATGAGGCACCAAATAATGTGAAAACATATCTGTATTGTACTTTTGTTTGAAAAAGCGTCTTCTGTGTCCGGTTGCTAAAAAACCAGTAACACAATACACAAGTTTAATGTCTTCCTGCAGTCAGTACGATTTGAAAACGATTTTGCCTCAGTGGTTGTCCTTCAATCATAATTGGAAAGGCAGCTCAATAACCTCTGAAGTAATGAAAATAGTTTTGGAATTATATAAGCAGAAATGTTGGTCTCTGACCTACAGATGCTGGACAAAGACAAAGAAAAACAATGATTTAGAACAGGATGGAATTGTGGACCACTTGAGGCAAAAGTCAGCAAAAATTGTTAATGAGTCACAGCCAGTGGTGACCGAGGTGATATCCTCCAAAGAAAATTTGTCCTGTTCGGAAACTGTGGCGGTAGGAGCTTGAAATCACATAATGCACAGGCAGAATTAATTAGTATTAATTAAGCCTGTGAGGCTTTGAGATGTTACCTTTATTTTTTACCAGCTCACGTTACTGTGTTACGGTTTTACTGAAGTGAGTCACGTTAATGTCTAATATTAGTTTAGAATGTATAATGTGTGGCAAAGTATGTGTGGTTTAACAACACGCTGCAATTCTGGACCAGCTATTTGACCATTAGTCTGCCTTCTGGGCCACTGCTGCCTTCAGCTTGTGAGTAAAGATTAACACCAGGCTCCTCTGCACTGAATGATTGAGAATCACCACCAGTCACCATGTTTAACTATGCATGTTCAGTCACCCCACAGTCAGTACAATACAGTAGTAACAGTGCTGGCATCTGTTATACTGGGTTTTGCCCCTAGGACTTGTGAGAACTGGAGACTAAAACAGACGTCGTCCTGCCCTCCCGTGGAACACTCTCAGATCATTGCATTAAGACATTCTAGATACATACAACGTTCAGGCAATTAGTGTAGACTCTGCCATTTTGTATGCTTTTCACAAAGCAGCGCTGGACAAACTCTGCCCTACCACTGCAACATCACCATGCATGGAATAATGCTGCTGAATATCTAGCCAATGTAATTTATACCTCATAAGGTCTATATTTAGACTGTTCTACTATATCAGTGAAGTTATTACTATTTGCAGTAATGCAGGATTATAAAGTAGCTGGGTTGTCAGAATGATATATATGAACTGAATGCAGGTCTTATATGAAAATTGTGTTTCTACCGCTGAAGACTAATCTTCATATTATACATGAATTGGAGGTCACAGAACTGACACTGATAACTGTGCTTTATCACAGCTTATGCTAAATCATGATGAGCTAACTGTGTGTGTCATGACGCACAATAACCACAGATTTATATCCGATATATTTGTCTCTAATAGGGCACAGATGTGGCCCATTTGCTTTAATCAGAGCTAGGCAGTTATGCCACTGTGTGGCATTGAAAGGGAAACAGATGTGAGAGCGAACACTGTGTGTGCCTATTTCCCTGTTTGTGTCTCGTGGAGCTGTGTGTGTGAACTGAACACTCAGGTCAGAAAGCTCCAGTGTCACTTATCGGGGGGAAAACATAATCATAGGAAAGCGTGTTAATCTCTGGGACATGGACTTTATAAGGCATGCAAAGTTTTGGTATTGTAAAGTATTTGAGTATATTCATTCTAGGCCACGCATGACCAATTGGAAAACTGGAATAGGTCAAATGAGCGGAGCTTCTGATTTATGGGAATCCTATAAACAAGTGAGACACAAAGGAATGGCTTATATGAATGACAGTTTTGACACTGCATTCTTTACATGGGTTTCTTCCGTGTAAGCTTGACTGGGGTCCTTTCCCCTCCCCACCTCAACTCCGGCAGTTCTCATACAGGCAGACGACCCTGGAGTGACTTGAGCAAATGGGACAGCTGCTGTGTGACAGACGTGGAGGCGACAGTTTGTTTGTGTTTTAGAAGAATTTGGAGGAGGGCAGAGAAAAGGCCAGATTGCCAGCTTTCAAGCGCGGGCCTAACAAGCGCGATTCATCGTAAAAACGTCGCGGGCCCTTTGATGTACGAGGCGCAGGAATGGGAATGAGCCTGACTCATAAGCAAACAGGGAAAGAGGCACTCATGCAACAGTTGCATTGAGGTCACAGTTGCAATTTGAAAGGTATATGTACAGCTATCAGGAGAGCCATGAAATTAATGGAGCCCCTTGGCACTGCGTGTGTCTGTCTGATTCATGAGTTCAATTACATCCCCAAGAATCAGTAATAGATTTTTTATTCCGTACTTATTGTACGATATGACAGGTGTGATACCGGTATGCTGTGCTTGACGTATGAGGGAGCAGCATCTTGCACAATCATTCTTACACAGTCATACATACTTATTAAGGACATTTTTTCAGAAATTGGGCTGTTTTTTTGTAGATCAAAGTATTCAGTCTGGTTTAAAATAATTTTTGTGCTGTAGTGAAAACATTATGATAATGTCGGTAATATTTGACCTTGCTTTAACAGCAGTTAGCAGCTGAATTTAAAGTGTTTTAAAAGTATTGTTATAGAATTTCAGTTTCTTTAAAAATTCATGATGTGGTTAATATACCTCCCAGCCACGTGTAAAATTTTTTCTTTTTTGTCTTTATCAAGGACTGAAAGAAAGGTAATGAAGTTGCAATTGATTAAAAGCGTCCTTTAAGTGAATATTAAAATGCACGTAGAACAGTGCTGCTTAATTCAAATGCACAATTAAAAGTTACATGAAGATCTTTTACAGAATCATTCTACTATGAAATATTGTGTTGCGTTTACAACAGCAGTAGCGATAGCAGCTATCATGTAGTTCAAGAGCAGCATTATAATCAAATGTTACATAATATAGCTATAATAATTTATAATTTAGAAATGGATTATGATTATTATAATTAGCTTTTTCATTATGAAAACATGACGTTTCTTTATTTTCAGCAGAGTAGATCTTAGAAAATGTTTTCATACAGTTGACAGAGTGATCTGCCCATACCTAAACCTTACTGTCTTACTGTCCTTTTTAAAGCTCCAGGAAGTCATGAGAACCTCAGCCTTTGGATCTTTCAGTTTAAATATCACTTTATGGTAGAGTAAGCAAATGCACAAATGAACAGAAGACAGAATATACCTCTAGGGCTTAGGGTTGCACTGACAAAACGTCCAAATCTTATATCGTACTCCTATAGATTTATTGTATAATTCGGATTAAAAATATCTTTGGGGTTATGTCACAAGGTGATTTTGTTTCTTAGGACGACGTTTCATATTCCACAATTGATATGAATGATGTCGTGTGGCAGGGGAATGGAATAAAAATTAACCCAAAATTATTTTGCATAGAAATGTAATTACCATTTTAAGATAACCACATTACCTGTGTGTCGTTGGTAATATTAGACATGCAGAGGAGATGGCGAAGGTAACGTTGTTATTCTTTGCCCATGAGGGTGACATTGAACAGTAAATGTTGGAGTTAACAAAGGCCTCAAGTCTATGGACTCGCCTTCACTGATGTAATATACACTTTTGTCTCATAAACACTACTGTTCTTACAACTAAACATGATTACTTATAACCTTACATAATATTCTGTAACTTTCCCTATAAATGATTTTTTGGATTATGGTTTTTTTGCTTGGTTAAGCCATGTTTACTCATTTTTATGTACTATTAGCGTGTTTGGGCAGATAATTCTTTGTATCTCTTATTGTATTAAAGTTATATTAAAGTCCACAGATTCAAGTTTTATTCTCAGCTCTGTTCAATATAGATATGTTGAGGTGCACTTCAAATTCAAACTGTGTTCAGCTGAAGTCGTTAAATCACAAGATATATTTTAGAAGGTCTGATTAATTTTTACAGCCAGTATTTTTCCAGCGTGATAAGAGATGGGTAAACATCTTCAGCAGAAATAGGATTTTCCCTGTGAGTGTTTTCATCTTAGTATAAGAATCAGATCGCGGCCCAATTAACTTCATAAAAGCCCTTTGCTTAGTTTTTTATTAAACGTATTTCCTTTGTACGGCTAAGAATAACCTGGAAGTATTTACATAAACGTCTTCTATATTTGAGTCCCCTTTCGCTTAAGCTGTGGATGAATTGTTATGCTAAGAACACGTTGCTGCAGTGATTAGATATCTGCAAATGTTCTATCTCTGTCCCCCGTGCCGGTGCTCTGCATTAATGCAGCCCGTCTGCCCGTAAAGATTGTTTTATAGGGAACTGACAGCACATGGCCAGCAGAGCCAAAAGGCCGTCAGCACTGAGACGGATTTCCGTGATGGGGATGACTGGGCTGGTGCTCATAGCTATATGGGGATCCGTGACGTGACTGCGCTCCCAGGGTTTGAGGAACAAAGGCAATGACAGAACGCTACACGAGATTCCTGTCATGCAGAAGATAAAATATATTAGCTGTCGGTGTTAATTATTGCGGCTCCGAATGGGCAGCATGTTAGCGCTTCTGACAGCCGTCGCTGCTGCAATACGAAATAACCGTGATATTATGTATTAATTTTGCATTTTACATTTTTTGGCGCTCACGTTCGGGCCTACGGCACATCCACCGCTCTTGCGTGCTTTTCATTTTTTCTTTATTTTATTTTTCCATGCTGCTCAGGAATGCACGGCGTCGAGAATATGCGATTATGTTGGATTAGTCCTGCGTCTTGCAATTATCTAAACATCTGATGTTCTTCTCTTTTTACCGCTGCACACATTTTCAGGAGGTCGAGGTTTGTACCTGCATCCATGCATGTATTTGTGATTTTCTCTTAAGTTTTTAACGTTGAATGTTGTGTGGCGTCTAATAATATCGCACGGTTCTTTTTTATTGTAGGAACCTGGAACATGGAGTCCTGGAAAACCATTTGACCAAGGTATCACTGTGACTGGGTATTTAATTTTACGATTCCTACGCAAAATACGAGTGACCTGAAGGAATGTTAGAATGTGCCATAGCACTTTGAAAAACTACCTTTAGATGTGTGTAAAGGTCTAGAGTGTGCAGTTACAAGATGCTAGGAAAACTTACTAAAAAATTATGCATGACCCATCGTTTTCATCTCACAGACAAAGTACCAAAGACCCTGTCAGGTATACACAGTCAGTAACAAAGAAAACCCCAGAATTGTAGTTTTCTTGAATGAATTTTTTTTTAACTGCCATTTCACTTATTTATTCCCATTCTAATGCAAATTGAAATCCACCATTTGACTTTTATCTACTGTCATACTGATGGAAATGTAGAAAGCTCTACATTCACCATAGACATTTATAACATTGTGATAATGCATATCTGTTTATAATTATGTTAACCATGAAGGCACATACATTCATATGCATTTGTGGGAAAAGCCGATATACAGTCCAGTCCGAAGGTAATTGCAGGGATTTTCTCCTAAAGGCAGCTCAGGTTTTTCATAAAGCTTTCAAGGACAGAGGTGATATTTGTATTGCTGATGGACTTCAGTCTTGGACATGGGCTGTGACAGCCTGTTTAACTTAAATCATCTGCTTAGTCTTTTAGTGGAACGTAATTCCATTAGCAAGGACTACGTTTCCAGGAACAGAAAGTGTCATTAGGTTTAAGAGTATTTGTCCTTGTCATTTAATAACGTCAAAAGTTAAGTTCCCATTTAAGTATGCCCTTTTCCAGTCATTGGTTATGTGAGGAGTTTTGATGTTTTGGATGGATCAGAAAATCCAGATGCTATAAAATACATGGAACCGTTGCTTAAGAAAAGTAATGAAAGCAGTGTTAAAAATGAGAGAGACTCCTATCAACAGCTAACTTTGGGATTGTATTTCCCACTATTACAAATTGTGCGGAACCACAATATTCAAGAAGAGGTTACACTTTTCTGGAAGAGAAACATTGTTGCACGTATAAGAAATCACCTGGTCTTGGATCACGTTTTAAAACTCTTGAATCTTTCTCTTCAATCCAGCCCTGGACCCTGCCAAAGATCCCTGCCAGAAGGTGAAGTGTGGTCGCCACAAGGTGTGCGTGGCCCAGGACTATCGAACAGCAAGCTGCATAAGTCAGCGGATAACAGGGTAAGGACCCTTTGTGCATTACATGTCCCTGGGCAGCAGGGTCATTTCTCTTTGCCCAGCTGAAGCAAAGAGAAGTTTCACCTAACTGAATTTATCTAACTGTTAATTTATAGTACAAAAGCCAAAAAAGACTTTTAAAAAATGCAATTAAACATTGGTATATTTGGCTGCCAACTTTAACCTGGCAGTAAAAGCCATGTCACGGCTTAACAAATTTATCTGTTTGTCACCATGTTGCAGCAAGCCAAAACGTTTCCTAATATAAATGTAGGCTACGTTACATTAGCACACTGTGGTATTGATCTGTTTATCAGCTCATTGCCAGACTCCACACGTGTTATTGGCTCCTGCTTTTGTGCAGGCAGGAAGTGGGCGTGTCTGTCTGTCACAATGAGCACCTGTCAGCTAAATGGGTTCCTCTACAAGCAACCGGCAATCAAAGCACTGGGGCAAAGGCAGGTCAGGTGAATGCGAGTGTGTGCCTGTTGCTATGGTGTTTCATGGGGATGCATTATGGGCTGCTCACAGAGCAACTCGCCACTCTCGTGGCAGGCCTGAGACTCAAAAATAATCTGGTTTTCGATAGCACAGCTGAGCCATGCTTGGGCCCCCGTTTGTGGTGCATTTTAACATCTCTGCTTGTCACAGATCGTTTGTAAGTGCACACGGTGTGGTTTTCGAGCGACAGGAGAAATAAGCCTGAGGTTATAAGAGCTGATTATTTTCCTCATTATAATCTGTTTTCTGGAATCATGGCCTCACAGTCATGGAAAATCTTGACAGGCCCAGAGCAGCTTCAGCCTAAGCTTACAGTGAGCACGCAGCCCAATTACGACAGCGCTGGCAGAAGCCAGTTGAGCGTCACTTTTTGCCAAACGCATGAATGAATCGGGTTGTGTGTCTGAGGGCCCGAGAGGTGACTGTGCGCTGCTGGCTCGAGAGCCGGGCGGTTCTGCCAGAGGAGCAGACGTCACCGTGATTGGATTGGCCTGGTGTTTTTTTTTTTTTCCTTTTTTTTTTCAGAGCAGACAATTGTGGAAATTACCCCTGTTTAACTCACCGAAACTGCCGCACAGACTGAACTGGCAAGAACAAAGCAAGGAATAAGGGGTGCCCTAATTTCTTGTGACATATTTTAACAGAATTTCTTTTGTTTGTTTCATTGTCGGAGTTATAATTTGTAAATATGGCCTGCATTGAATGTGCAAACACAGAATTTGGTTTGTTTGGAATTAAGACTCTCCTTGGACCTAATAAACAAGTGCTACACAGTGCTGTTTGTGTTCGCCTGCTCTCCAGTCACTTTTGTTTCTTATTCCGACTGCGAAATTCTACAAAGCATTCACATCTGTCGAATAAAGGTGGTTCAAATTCAAACAGGTCGACAGCTTCGGACGTCAGGTGGAACGGCGGTTCAGCAAGTTTTTGTAATTTTCTAAATAAGATTACTGTCTGTATAGGTATGTTTGCATGTAAAAAAAAAACACTGCGCGGAGGTCCTTTTGTTGTCTTGACACCAGAAGGACCTCATATGCAAAGCTTTTGTTGAAGTATTTTCAGCCTTGGTGCTGTTCTTGTCAATCAACCTTAACCATTAATCACACAAGGACTAACAGAGTGGAAGTGCTTTAACACGCTGCCCATTCTCGCGCAGCGTTCTGAGGAAATGTAAGAAATGTTGTTATATTTGAATTCCCAAACTTGTACAGGTCAACAACACCATTATTTCCTACTGGGGAATGTTGGGCACAACAAGGATCCAGGGCAAGATTAATATTATACACTAAATTGAAAGAATTTTTTTGTATGACAGCTAGGACAACATGGACTGGTGTACAAACAATTGTAGAAGGCCTTCGGGAAAAGCTGAAGCTCTGAATATGTAGGTATGAAAGGCAATCGGATGAACAGAAGAGGAAGAAAGGAGCTGTTCAGGCTGGTTCAGTAAGCCCCCATAAAGAGAGCGCATTGCAGCCATGGTTCCTAGGGCTGGACAGGGAGGGGTGTCTTCTGCTCCTGGAGGATCTGTGAAGATGTGCTGCCCTTTGAGTTAAAGCCGCTTGCGCAGAAATAACCGAGATTAGGCAAACGACTACCTGCTATGGCTTCTTCTCTGCTCCATCCTCATACACTTGCACGGCGCCGTCTAAAAATACCCATCCCGGTGCCCGCTCCCGCCAGAGACCGCAGCAAAGCTCAGGACAGTACATCTCAGACGGTTTGATCAGCAGTTAAACCTGAGAATACCAAACATGTGCTGTTTATTTTTGCTGTGTATTTGTTTTTTTTTTTTTTCCATATTGTATCCACATTATCATATTTTGTAATAACATGCTAAAGGCAAGCTCAAATTTTTTTTCATAACGTACCGTTTAGCTTACCCTTGTATTAAAATAGATGCGTTCTTGCCTACAAGGGAAATACAGTTTTACATTAATCACCGGATTTAATTAATAGTGTGCGTGTAGTTCAGGAAGTCGAAGCACAGGACCTTGAATCGAGAAGTAGCTGCCTCCCCGTGAAAAGAGATTAGCCCAGGTAATCTGCCCAGCACAGACAATCAGGCTAATAGGGATTTTAGCTATGTTTATGCAGGTGAAATAGCGGTACCCCCTGTCTGCTAGCTGTTTGTTTGAGCATGTCCATGCACTTTCACATAGTCCTATTAGGATATGTAAGAAAAAAATTTTAAACATAGAGTAGTGTAGGTGGCATGGTGGTTACTGCCGTCACCTTGCACCTCCGGGCCCGGGGCTCAATTCCTGCTTGGTGGCTCAATTCCATGCTTGGTGGGTTTTCTCCAGGTTCTCCGGTTTTCTCCCACGGTCCACAGTCATGAAGGTTAGGTTGATTGGCATCTCCAAATTACTCATAGTGTGTGCTTGTGTGTGTGTGTGCGCATGTCCCCTGTGGTGGGTTGGCGCCCCGCCCAGGGTGTCCCCAGCTCTGCGCCCTGTACATCCTGGGATGGGCTCCAGGTTTCCCGTGACCCTGAATTGGATAAGGCGGTACAGCGAATGGATGAATAGATAAATTGGTGTAATTTATTTTTTATGTTTACGGTCTGTTCAAAAAAAGGAACGATGTCACAACAGGCATTATTTAACTGTCTCTGGGGACTGTGGTCATTCAGCTAGTGGCAGAGTAACCGGACTGCCATATGTCATTCTCCCTATATAACAACCCACATTCCATTAAACAGCTTTCCTTATATATTTCACAAGTTTCCATTGTGAAATCTACAAGTAAGGCCTTCATAATAAGAACTGAATATAACTGCTAACCTTGCTGATTTGCTTAGTTGCATTAGTTCGTATTGCAGCCTCATTTAGTGTGTCCCTGGGGCCTTTTTAGACCATTTCCTTCTCTCCCTGCTGTACAGATGATCTAGTTTTCACTCTTAGATTGCTCTGGCAGAAGGTATAAGGGAAATGAAACAGAGATTGAAAATTTTCAGTCTTTTTTATTTAAGAGCATCCAGCAGAGATTTTCAAATAGACCCAAATGATAGGTTCGTCTGTGCGATGAAAATTTTTATGGAGATCATCCTATTCAGATGAGTACAGTGGAGTATTAATGAAAAAATCGGCCATCTGTGAGACGTTGTTAAAACCGTGCAATTTTGTTCCACTCATTTTTTTTGTTTATCAAGCCTATTGTCCAATCTTTTCGATAATGGCGCGGTATTGTTAAGGTGGATATTCTGCGTTTAACGCTTTAAATGGAAAACGTCAGTGCTCAGACTCTGTGTTCTTCCATCAAAGACGATTCTCTATCTTGTCCAATTATCGCTGCTCTCAGTCAATCTGCTGAGTTTTTGAGTGGGGTCAAGTACCTCGAAGTCTTTTCATATCTTCAAATGGATATTCATGTATTCCTGTGATCAGAGACGGATAAAGAATACTAATGACAAGGGTGAAAACAGGGTACATGTCCTTTAGTGTCTTTCCTTATGATATGCCAGCTCTTAGTTTCTGATATATTTGTGCTTTAAAATTTTGCATATTTGAAGTTTATTTCACTAGTTATGATGCAGGTAGTCATAGCTTGTGATTTTAATTGAAATTTAGTGTTGGGGGGGGGGGGGGCAATTTACAGCTGAAAAGAATAATATTTTTTTATTTTTTCTGTTTTTCCCACTTGTGCAGTTTTAAAGACACAAGCGTCTCTCAGAACCCAGTGTTTACCAAATGCAAGCAGTGTCCGGTTGTTCACCCAGCCCCAATCTGTGGCTCTGATGGACACACATACTCCACAAAGGTGAGTGTCAGCAGGTGTCTGTGTGTTCTGTAAAAATGTGCAGTGTATACAACACAATACTGTGCCTCTATCATTCTACGGTTTCACCACACTTCCTCATTCCATCAGTGTTATTGTTTTCTTTGTCTCCACTAATCATGTTGGGTTTAAAGATGTTTTTTGATCCTATGTAATTCAAATGGTGCAGGAGATATGAAACAGTAAAGAACACCAAAGCTGTATATTATTAAAGCAAGAAGAAAGTTATTTGTTTAGTTAGCGTCATTATCATTTTCACAATTTCTTATTTATGTTATTTGATAGAAATCACGAGGGATAATTTAGCTTTGGAGCAAAGAGAGTCATTGACTTAAAAGGTGTACAGTAATGGTTTCCGTAAATCCTTTATGAAAAGTGCTGTGGACATTGTGACAGCCTACAATCATGTAACATTATAATATTCAGGAAAGGAAAATGGGGAAAGTCTAACCAGATTCACAGATTTCCTATAAGAAGAGCAATATTGTTAATAATAATAATAATAATAATAATTTTGTTTTCCTATTTAAATTTGAGAAATTTTACTCCAGATACATGCTGATAATCAACGATAAACATATGAAATAGTACAGAATTAATAAAGTAATTTTTGCAGGTCATTAATTGCGTCCACAGTATTTCTGTATCTAGCAAATTCGGAGACAGCGTTGTTGTCGATTGTGTGAGAGACATAGAGCTGTTTATAGTTCAGTTTTGCCATTAGCTACATGTCTGCAATATTACTGTTAAATTCTAGCAAACAGTCTGCATAACTAAATGTAAACTTTATCCTTTTAATTTAGGTGAGCATGTTCCCTTCAAACCTTTTTTCGAACAAGGAAATGGAAATATTTTTCCATTAATATAAGGTTATGTTTGTTTATACAAACAATTTCTTTTGCAAAGGCAAATACTTGTTTTCATTTCAGCTGTCGTAGGAGACATTTTGCGTTTGGAAGTGTATTTTGTAAATAGTACTGCAACTCTTCATTTAACCTTTATTGAAAATACATATTTATTTATCTATCTTAGTCCAGCATGTTTTGAATGGCAGGCAGTGCTACATTGGACATGCTGTGTGTGCATTTTTTAGTGCAAACTGGAGTACCAGGCATGTATTTCGGGCAAGCAGATTTCAGCGAAGTGCTTGGGGCAGTGCCCGTGCCCGTTGAAGAAATCAAGAACCAGGGCAGGAAAGAGAGGTAAGCAGAGAAGGCCCTCTGCCATGAAGGCTATGGTCAGACTTCGCAGTTGTGAAATTAAGAATAGCGCCTCCCATTTGGGTCATAACATCACAGGCCAGTGCTGACTGGATCTTCCTGTTCCCAGCCATGCTGTCAGCTGTCTCCTGTGCGCGTTTCCATGTCACTGTTGCGTGCAATAACCCTTTCCGTCAAACACCGTTAAATGATTTTACTGTTGAGTTCTGGCCCACAAAAACTTGGGGGACTTCAGAGCAGGAAGAAACGTTTGACAAGAGGGAATGACAGACTGAAAAGCACAAATACATCATACATTGAGATATGTCTGTCATACAGATGCCAAGGCTGGTACTGGGAACTGCAACCATGGGGAGGGGGAGAAATAAACATGAAAGAGGGGCCTATTTTGTAAGAAAATGTGTAAACTAAAATACAGGTGTGTGTGTGTGTGTGGGTGTGTGTGTGTGTGTGTGTGTGTGTGTGTGTGTGTGTGTGTGTGTGTGTGTGTGTGGTGGGGGGGTTACGCAAAGGCAAAAATAAGGACTCAGGCACCATGAAAATATGCGACAGCATCCCTTTGAAAATCAAATTGCTTGCCTTGTTTTTCATTACCGATGCAAATGGAGGTTGCCGTGGTGTTTACATCACCTGGTGTCATTTCCATTTTCCATTTTTGCGTGTGCCTGTGTGTGTCCAAATAGGAAAGCCCAGGTCAGCCTCAGTGTGATCAGGACAGACAGGTGGCTCTAGTGCAGGTTTCCTCTGCACACTGGAACCCTTTGTCCTGTCATTGCTGATTTACTTAAGCATTTCACAGCTGTCCCTTAAGCGAATAAAATATATATGCAGTATACAGTATATTGAGTGTTTTCCTCAGCGTCCGGGAGAAATATTTATTCAGCCAAATTGAAAAACCAAGGGCCTGTTTTAAAGTAGAAATGTGTGCTTCTGTTTTGCAGCCCCGGTTTCATGTGCAGAAAGCTGTGAAAAGCTTCAGAAGTGCGATGAAAAAATATTGTGGTGTGGTGCAACCAATGTACAGTAGCGTGCTCCGGTTCGAAAGTGGGTTGTTTATGTTGTTGTGTGGGGCGTAGGTACTATTCTGGAGATTGTGGGATGTGTCCCCTGTCACTAAATGCATTACAACATTCCAGAACCCCATTACAACTCCTTATCATCATAAATAATCAGGCTTACTTCTAAGCTGCAAACACATCAACACACATGGAAATTCTTCTCTGTTAAAAAAAAAAATATTATTTCATAAGGAGGTGTCATGCCCCAAACCCACGTTACGTGGTTTATCATTTTATCTATTACACGTTTATCAATTACACATCTTTTACACATTTGCTTATTATTATTAATAATAATAATAATAATAATAATAATATAGCACCTTTCCCATATCATATGTTGCTTCACCAGGGTCTACTGTAAAACTAAATAAAACAATGACAAAATACAAAGTAGACAAGCTAATAGTTGTCAGTGGCCAGAGGAAAACAGAGATGGAAAATGTGAGGGTTTTATCTGGGCTTTGAAGGAGGAATAAAATGGGTGGACGTGGACTGAGGGAGGTAGGACATTCAAAGACATCACAAAGAAGGACAGGCCTCCCAC
Source organism: Chitala chitala (assembly GCA_025773905.1). NCBI lineage: Eukaryota > Metazoa > Chordata > Actinopteri > Osteoglossiformes > Notopteridae > Chitala > Chitala chitala. Next base: position 22,015 of record JABJVR010048321.1, read on the forward strand.
AGATAAGAATCTATAGTGTGGGTTTTTCTTTTCACATTTTAACACAAACTGATATGACATAAAACAATAATAATGATAATAGTAAAATAAAGCAGGGCTTCAGAAAGTGTACCATAAATTAATTGCTGGACAGCACTACCACCTCTTCTGCCTTTCTGGTTTGTAATTAGAACATAAAAAATGATTGTGTCTGTTCAAAACATAATTAATTACAGCTCTTTGCACATGCATTTGCCTCCATTGAACTTTTCCATATTTTGTAGTTACAACCTGAAACAGACTTATGTCAGTGTTTTACACAAAACTGTCCATAATATAAAAGTAAAACACCTATATTGTTTTCACTAAGTAATCGCCTTTTTGACATGAAATCCTTAAGTAAGCTCTGATGCAATCAAATGTCTTCAGACCTCATGTATTTATTTGAACAAAGTTTACCTGTGCGCAATTAAATACAAAATGAACATTAATATACCTGCTTTTGGAAAGCCCAAGATATTGCTAGATTTCATATCTGAGCTAATAGCATCATCAAAAATGAGCTAACACAAGCAGATGGTTGTTTGGTGAAACAACAACAGTTGGGTTGTTAGGAAAAGAATCCTAACTTTGACCATTACACAGAACATTGTAAAATACTTTATAAAAAAATATATGTAGAAATATAGCACAACTGTCCTATCAAATAGGGAATGTGTGCAGAACACTAAAGTTCCAGGAACATCGAGAATGCTCTGGGAACATTTGCGAATGTTCTGGGAAGGTTCCATGTTTGCCCCCAGAACTCAATGACCACGTCAGAAGGGTGTTAGTCAGAGAAACAACCAGGAAGCCAATGGTGACTTTCAAGGAGCTGGAGGGACACACACTTGAAATCTGAAAAACCATTCATTCACCACTATGGTGAGAATCCATTCACCACTACAACCTGTATGTCCCACAAAGGTGGGCTTTATGACAAAAACCATTACTGAAAAAAACATCCAGAATTTGACAAAGGGCAAAAAAAAGGGCAAATGCCAGAATAATCAGAAATAATGTTTTGACCTTCAGTACTTGGAACATGTCAGTTTTGAATAAAAAGATGCTCTACATATGACTAATATTTTCTATTGTCTTCTGTTGTAGCTCATTATAACTATCTTAGTGAGTGTGCCTGATGGTTGTACTAAACAGTAAGCAATTGCATTTCCATCCTAGCTTGAGAAAGCTGTCTGTCAGTAAACACCAGGAAGTGTAAGGATTATTGTTCAGTGTAGTCCTTCAAATGTATTAAATACCGTGCTTGTCCATGGTACAGACTTGTTGCAGCACTTTATCGGATTGTTCACAAAACTTGTTCCTGTTGAGCTTTGTGTGACATCAGTGTCTCTGCTGTCCTTTGATCCTAGACGTATCGCAAACACCGCTTCTCGCACATCAAAGGCTCTTTCCAACCAGCTGTGAACACGGCTCAGGCCTTTCATGCTTTTTATTCTGCTGTCGTCAAAAAAAGGGAAGATATTAAATTCCTTTACTTTTGTGGGGGGAAAAAACTTGTCAGAAAGTTGGCTGCACATTTTTGTTTGTTATGCTGTATAATTGACTATTAATCATACGTTATTGGTTCTGGTATGAAATTTATGTGGGGTTCTTATCTATAGGCTGGTCTCCAGGAAAAGACTTGTGTTATAATGTATTGACATTGATAGAAAAAGGTTTTGCAATTATTTCCAAACTGAATAGCACATTTACCTTCTTCACCTGCTCTCCAGAGATCCAAAGTTATTTACGCAGCCTTCAATATAAATTTTTCTAGTCAAATACACTGCCTAATAAGAGCTAATAAATTGCACAGGAGAGACGGAATCCATCATCTTTGATTTGAACTATTTCTCATTTTAGCTATTAAGGTGCCCTGTTTGTTGGTGTGTGTTTACCCTCATTGAAATATGAATGACTGCTCTACACTCTTTTTTCTCTTCTTCTTCCCCTTTGCGATGAATGCAAATGAAATCACAGCTGAGCTTTCTTCAGGAGGCTCGCAAAAGCTACCAAAATGGGAAGGGTGGCAAGGTTATGGAGAAGAGCCACTCTGCACTATTTTGCATACTAATTTTCATGTGTTGTTTTCAACAAGCAAACAAGCATAGATCAGTCAGTGCACTTGATTCTCCAACACCATAATCGATTTCAATTGTAGATTGACAGGAGCAGCTCCTGCTGAGGACTAACAACACGGATATGGCAATAAAGTGAGTTTCTTTTAAAATTTCAGACAAAGCAATTAGTCTTATCCTGTCAATCATAATGTTAAATGCCTTCTGACCGTACAGGCTGAATAGGGTGTTGCACAGTAACATTTATGGCAGTTCATTTTTTATGAATGTTTATTGTCAAATAATATTTGACTTACATTACATATGTTTGTGTTTTTGTAAAGTTGTGGGTTATAACTAAAATGTGTTTTTGACTTTGATTTATCCACAAGTGATGCCTGAGATTCTCCTCATTTCTTTCTGTAAAGTATTGATATTTTAAAGCGCCGAGAAATGTCAAGGTGTTGCCAACTGCAAACAGCGCAGTGGAGCACAGTGAGCTGGCAGGTGACAGGTGACATTAGCAATGTCACTTGTGAAAGATCTTAATGCTATTTTCAAGGGTAGATTTTGCTGCATTGCCAGAGAGCCCTCGGTGGACGCTGCCTCGTGGGGGGAGTCTGTCGATAAACTTCTGGAGTGTAAATGTAAGACTGTTGTCGTTATTGGCTGCCTACTGTTTCCCAGTCTTTCGTTTGTTTTCTGATGGCCCTAACCTTA
>JABJVR010048322.1:0-24811 GCA_025773905.1 Chitala chitala
GGCGATATATCTATATAAACAATATAGATAAGCAAACCAGTTAATGAAGTAATCTGAGAAGAAGCAGTGGCCTGTATTCCTTCTAAAGTTGTAGGTGCTGCTTTACTGAGTAGTTTTCCAAGTCATCCATACAGTACATGTACTATAATGTGTTTGTTTGAAAACAATAGACATCTAGTCTTCTTCCAACAGTCGTTACTTTTCTCCGTCTATTGTTCCCTGTCATTATCGGGATTATTCACACATAACTTCACATCTCAACTGGATTCGACCCGAACCAGACACAGACTCGGGAACCCAAAGAAAATAGATCTATTAATCCACCCATTCATCTTCTCTCTGCTTATATAGTGCAGGGGTATGGATGGCCTGGAACCTATGGCAAGGAGCCTGTGGCATAAGGCAGGGAACATCCTGGACAGAGCATCGGCCCAGCCCATCTGAGACCAAAAAAAATGTTTAACATTACAGAGTGATAAAAGTGGAATAGTTTAAAAGGGAAATGGCAAAAAAGAACCATAAGCACCCAGAGGCCACTAGCGAGCTGTGTCTGGAGGAAGGAGAACAAAACGACTGGTAAGCCAACGCAGGAACTCAGGAGTGTGCACACCTGAGCAAGCTCATGTCTTAGTGGGAGTCTCCAAGTCATGGATTCTGGCCTCTTCATAACAATCTACTGTAAGAATCTGCTTTGAGGTCAACAAAGGTGAAATTAAGGGTAAGAGCTTTATAGTGTTGTAGACACTGGCAAGCAGATTCGGATTCTTTTGCTTTTAAAGTTGTTGTAGTTTGACAAGGCTGCATACCTAAACAGGGTTTATTCTTGTTACTTGGATGACTTGTCAATAGTTTATTTGTTAATCCCTTATTAGCCCCACAACAGGGAAATTTATTCTCTGCATTTTAACCCATCCCCTAAGGGGAACAATCAGCAGTCAGTCACATGTGGTGCATGGGGAGTTGCTAAGTGTCTTACTCAAGGATATGCCTGGTTGTGCTGGGATTGGAAATGGAAGACGTTCACATCCCAGCTTGATGTTCTACCCATTGAGCCACCGGGCCACTGATGAGAGCCCTTTGGGTACTTATGTGATTCTGTTTTTGATAATACAAAGACTAAATATGCAGGACCTGCATTAATGTTCACTCTTCTTTTTCGACCTCTTTTTTGCAACATAGACTAAAAATACAAACCTCAGTGAAAAATAGAGTACAAAAACTGGCTATAGTTCACACCATATGTCTTTCTTCTACTCCAAATAGCAACTGTTACACCTACCTGTTAAACCTTCAGTGGTTTCTGCACGTACATGGTAACAGACTCATTTAAAATAACACATGATGTAACTTAAGATCAGTCCTACTTTCGTATTTAAACAGGTATGTGGCTACGAAACTTAAATCCTGTGCAAATATAGTTATCGCTTGTACTCACAGAAACTGTTTCCCAATTATTTAAGGGTTATCCATAACAAGAAAAAGGGGATCTTATTTCAAAATATCTACATCCTTTACAGCAATCGCACTGGTGAAAGATGTGCCTCTGACGAGGTCCCACCTACCTCGTCACTAATAAGTTACCTAGTAAACCCTCTGAGGGCCTTCACTTAGTGCTTAAAGTGTTGGCAAGCATCAGTCTTCAGTCTTTCCAGTCTTTATCCTCAGTGTGCAGCGTTACTTCAACTGTGACAAGTTCCTGGCAATGAAGCCTGCATTTCTGCTCCTTACATGCTACCTTTTGTGGCTCTCAAGAGGCATCAAAGTTCGGGTAAGTTTCTTTGTGCAAAGACAAGGGTGGGCACTTGTATGTACAAAATGAATAACTCGGAAGCTTGATCATATCATATTTCATACAATGTTGTCATGGACACATACGCACATGGTTATGCCTGGTCATATTCTGGTAGTATGCATTTTTTATCTTGGTGCTATTTGATACCTGGGTGTTCCACATTATTATGTGGCTTCCTATCTGTGATGCATGCTATAACATACAAATCCAGTATTTGTCCATCACTCTTAAACAGTTGTATAAACTGCATGAGTGTGTCGCTTTTGACTGGGCTTCTCAGGACACCACTAATCAACATAGAACGTGATTTTCTGATGTCATTTTTATGAGCTCCTGATATGAATTTTAAACCACACTAAAACATTTATGCACCAGTTCAATGTCACAGAAAGATAAAGCTGTGCTTTTCACAGTAAATGTCTGTTTTCTAGTTTTATATCAAAATAAAAATTGTTTTAAATACCTACTTAGCATTCACTGTTTTAAAGTTCTTCAGCAGAACATTGTAACAATTAACATGTTATGTGTTGTTTGTAAGGACTGATGTAAAGATAGTTGTAAAATGCATGTTAATCACTGTCAAAACTGGCCACTGCAATCTACTCTTTATAACCAATAAGTATAACTTCAACTGCTTCAGGCCTATATTTGCTTATCACAAGAATTACTTGTTTTGATGTTGTGAACTATTAGAATTGGTCTTACTGTAAACTTTGCATGTTGATTAGACACAATGTTTGTGGTGTTTGTATCCTGTTCAAACACAACTGTCATCATTCTGGAAGATGTTTTATGATAGCAGTTATTTTAACCTGAATGCTGTAAAAATCATTAAAATTTTATTCTGAAATTAAATGTGAATTGGTAGATGAGAAAAAAGTTAAATGTTACTATCTTCAAGATAAAACTAATCTTGTGTTCTCATAGAAGTGCAACTGTTGGACGCTGTTGTTAAGGAAAATCCAGTATGTGTTAAAATACACACTGAAAGTCCAGTGCTCTGCACTAAGCATGAAACCTGCATTGTGCCCTCTGTTCAGTGTCCACCTATAAATCTTTCTCCCTCACCCTGTAGGATGGAGAGTTCAGCTTCTCACTTGAGGCCATCAAGCTCCTGATAGAGCTTTTGGATTCAGGTGACACTACCGATGCTAAACAGGACATGGCAGCAGTCTGTAACAACACAAGGCTCCCTGAAGAATTCCATCCTGTGTGTCAAAGTAATAGGACCGAGTCTGTTTTTTTCAGGCTGGGTGAGTAAGCAGTAATAAGTATGGTCACTCAGATGAACTAGTCCTACAGTGCAAGGGGTTACTGAGGCTGGAATGGAGAACACTTCACACATGTTCAGAGGCAGCATGCATAATCATAACACTTCCACGGTGCTTTTGAAGATTTCCTGGCCATGTGTTTGGTGATTGGGATGAAAATCTCATAATTTGATGAGTTCACAGTCAGGGGACACTGTTTCCATGTCACAAATCAAACACACTGTCTCTTCCTGAAGCTAAAAGGCATGCCCATTTCAAACTCAGTCCCTGCAGGTACATGTTCATGCCAGTTATCAGCTATGGGACTTATTGACTGCTCTCTAGAACAGGACATGCCTTCAGCATTTACAATCTATTGTTTACATCATATGTTCTTTGCCTTGGTTCGTGCAGCAGTATCTTCTGTACGAAAGTTGATGAAAGGTGTGTCTTGATATGAAAGTGTTTGAAGTTAAATAAACTAAGTGTCATATCAATAAAGTGTAGTATATGTGCATTTACACACTAAACGGTCCCATAATGCGAATCTTTAGCCCCACCCTGCCTCTGTCAGCATCCTAAATGCCTTTGTTGGTTTGTCAGGTAAGTGAAACAAAGTTATGGATTTGTGCCACTTATCATTTTGTTTTCTGTGTCTCTCCAGCGGAAGTCATCGCTTCACTGGACTTGTGTGAGATCTGTGCTAATGCTGCGTGCACCGGGTGCATGTAGCCTGGTCTCCATGTCTGTGGAGGCAATAGAGTAACCCAGCAAACCTACAACAACTCATGCAGAGTCAGCAGATCACAGTGAGAACATTGAAGCAAGACAAAGAGTCAAGCTATAGGGAGGTCTGCTCTGGATTTCATTTCCATTGTAAATATAATCATCTGCAGGCAGGGTTTTCTGACATCAATCTGTTCTACTGTCCGTTTTGTATTATTATAGTAGTGCCCTCTAGTGGTAATCATTTATCTACATTATAGGTTTTTTTTAATCCACGTTATAGGTGAAATAACGTTATTGCTTCAGTTATCATCACGGGGTAGCAGTTAGTATTATGATTACGAATATACATTTCCTCTACTCTATGAGCATTAATGAGCCTGATAATAAATCTAAATTGCACCTGTAAAATCTAGCTGGATAAATGACAAATATTTTGAGTTGTTGTACAATGTAGCAAATATATCCAAAATGATGTAACAATAAAAATGAAGAATAAAGTATTTATTTGTTCTACATTTAGTGAAGCAGTTTTAGGTGTTCAGTCCAGGCTTCCTTTTATACCAACAGTGTAAATCCTTATTTTGAAATGACCTGATTAATTGACTCAAAATTGGAAAGTATGATTTAAAATTACCTTAGAGAAAATTTAACAATGGCGTCAATTTAAAGGGTATTGAAATTAAGAGAAATTATGGTGTTATGCAGTTTTTCCACAAACTGACATTGTATTAAAAGTGAAAAGTTTTTTGGGACCTCAAAAGTGTTCAACTGGGTTGGTCCTGAATGACTTTTTAAAACACTAACTTATGGAAGTAAGTCTTTACAAAAATGTATGAAGAAACATTAAAACAATTTTTATTTATCTCAAAAAGACTACATTTGACTGATTTGCATAAGCATCTCTTGAGGAGTTCTACATTGAAAATGATTACACTTTATTACTTCTGTGGACTTGATATTCTGCAACAATAGAATGCACATTCAGACCCTCTTTCTGTTGCTTTTTGTAACAATTAGTACACCAAAGTATTATAATGGTACCACACGTATGTTATGACAGACAAAATAAGCCATGTCAGCTTTTCACTTTCTTAAGGTGAAAATAGTTATCGTGTCATATATACGTAAAATGTGATCTGATTTTCATCACAGTCAGAAATACAGACAAACACAATGTTCTCAAGTTGATAAAGTCAGAAATACAGACAAACACAATGTTCTCAAGTTGATAATTTGAGACAGTCCATCAAGGTCTATAAAGAAAGAAGCTTTGTGAAAGATCAACACAGGAAAGCCAGCCCAAGAGCTGCCTCAGCCACACAGGAGAAGTTCATCACAGTCACTGGTCTTATGAAAGCTTCAAATAGCAGGACGTCAGGTTAGAGCCCAAAAGGAAACCAGTAGGATGAAAAGGTCACGAACACAAGTGGTAGACATTACGCCAGTGGAAATTGCTTTTTTTTTTTCTTACCATTGTGTCTTTATGAGAAGCAGAGAAAATGAACAAACAATGTGTGCATGTGTTTCCCCACTGCAAAGCATGAAGGAGACAGTCTAACAGTGTGGGGCTGCACTGCTTTTGACACTATTGGTAATTTGAAACTAAAGACATTCTTGATGCAACTTAAAATTCAGCTAATTCATATGTGAGAATAAGACACGTCAGTTTAACTTTAAATAAAATAGTATAAAAATTGAATTTTATTTTAATTAATTAATTTATTTTTTGTAGAAGTCAACAACGGAGAAATTGTATTACTCCCAGAGATGCTGAGAGATACTTTCCTATAACGGGCATAAACTGAGAAAAAAGACATGGCTCATAACTTTTACATATTGTATATGTAACAAATCAAAGGATGTGCATTTCAAAGTTCTCCATAATATTTACTCAGTAAATTGTCTTCTTATTCGTGCATGTAAACGATGTGTGTATTCTGCAAAGTGAGGGAATGCTTGTTCATCTTTCATGTGAGCATTATATTATCAAACCATCCATACATCTAAATTTGTGAGAACATCCTTTACAGTTAAGGATGTTAAAATACAGATCTAATACTGGTCGAGAGAGAGAGAGAGAGAGAGAGAGAGAGAGAGAGAGAGAGAGAGAGAGAAAGAAAGATGGGGCAGAAGTCATAACGCTCGTATACATAAGTGCATGGGTGTTTCTGCAGTACACAAATGTCCATTACACGTGTTTTGCATCCAGTAGAGGGAGACGCTAACTCAAAAAACAACAACGCCTAATGTAGTCATACGACGCTGTTTAGTGTTCCTTTCAATTTTATTTGAAACAAATTTATATTAACCAAAATTACACTAAATCTGAAGCATTTTCATTTGTTTATTATTATTATTATTATTATTATTATTATTATTATTATAACTATGATAGCGCGCAACAGATTACGCGCTAACCATAGAGGCTAAAAGCACTAGAGAACAATAGCGCTATACATACTGGAATGTTAGTTCCGGCAAAATCTTGTAACCTTGTCAAGTTTAATTTCAGTGAAATTTTGGCAGCAGAAAGTAACGGCAATGACCGCAACACCATCGCCCTGTCTTGGAAAAATTACTTAACGTGTTTTAAATTACACCCAGCAAACGTTCTGGACGTTCCGGGAACATAAGAGAATGGTCTTGGATCATTCCCTTTCAATCTCTAAAGAAACTATCTTTTTAAAGTGCAAACGGTTGCATGGTTGGACTAGCACCGAGCAACAAATAGACCAACCTATTATATGGCTTCATTCCAAAAAGGGTGATTTAACATTCTACATGGCATCTCACGGTTAACCGGACATTTCATTTTACTCCTTTAACTGAGGAGACATTCATTATTGTACATAATGAAAACTGAAAAAAAAAAATCAGAGTAGCTGATTGTGTGAACACGACCTGTGAAATAACAAATGTACCCTTTGAATTCCTCTGGTTTTTTCACTTCAATTTATTCTTGTAATTAAAATGCTCACACCGCTTAGCTATTCCAAGGAAATCTGCACGAGTCGCTTCGCTACTGCATTAAATCCAATGGTTCTGCAGGAAATACTCAACCTTTATCGTTTTGGGAAGAGGATTTTCAAAATATTGAAGTAAATGTATACCGATGAGAACGGCTGTAGCCTGCAGCAGTCGTCACATAATCCCAAAAACGTTTTCAATCGTACTTCGTCACACATAACAAAATAACCTCAAAAACACTAACAGGAAACATGTAACGGATGCATCGTTTTGTCTGAGGAATGTTTCTTTTTTACGCAATGTTTCATGATTAAAAAATAAGAATAATGCCTTTTCACTCTTTCTTATATACTCCAACAGTCTTTATTTTTAAGTTGTTTTGTAAATATTACACTAATACTAATTACATACCAAAATGAAACCGAAATAAATAATTCAGTTTTGTAATAATAACACACACATACAAGTGCACTTATAAGAAACTCATATGTCTTATTTAAAACTCCACTCTCTCCTCTGAATCTTCTGGACTTCAAGTTCTTATCTACTCATTTATAACGCTGGTAATGTCTTCTTTTGTGATCCACAGCTCTTTCCTCAAATTATGCAGCCTGTGAACTGTCCCATTATCCCAGACAACAAAAAGGCTGCCTCGTTTCTTTCTACTCATCTCCTCCCTTCCTCTGACAGAAGCATTCCGTGTAGGTCATGTAGAAATAAAATGAGGCGCTCTGTGCTGTGTGGGCCAATGACTGGTTTGTGCAACATCAATCTATCATTGAACAATTTTGCATACATTGAGATGTTTACTGTTGCTTTTTGTTCAATTAAAATTCTTCCTCTCTTCCATCATGTACCTGTTCTCCCATTCTTTTTTTTGTCTATATAATTGCCTTGCGGGATAAATGTTTACAAAAGAAATCTTTCCAAAGTTGCCATCTTTTGTAATGAGATTGGAAACAAAACAACAGAGTGGGTCATCAGTTCAAATGGGATGTTTGACGTACTTTGCTTTGAAATGTAAATGTACTGAAATGATTTTCAGTTTGTTTCTGCATGGTTTCTGATGAAATATGCTATATAAAAAATGCATACTTTACAGGCACTTTTATCCAAAGCGACTTTCATTTCACATACAGGTATCATTGAGGTAGCGCTGGGTATCTTGCTCTAGGACACACCAGGTGGCTGGGTTGGGATTTGAGCCAAGAAACTTCTGCATCCCAGCCTGCTGTTCTACCCATTGAGCCACCAGGCCCTGAGCATATGTTTAACAGTTTTAGGAACAATATGTAAACATTGGCAAAACTAAATCAAATTATTTTTGCTTGTAGTAGAGTTTGAGCAAGGAAAAAAAAATCAGTGGATTTTGAAAGATGCGATCATTGAATGAATCTTATGTCACAAATAAAAATTGATCTACAGTTTAGCCATCGTAGAACACTGTTGTGTTAACTATGAAGAGCTTTGAGAAAATGACTTAAATATCGAGAAGTGCTTGTTACCAATTGTTAAAAAAATCAGTAATTGGTCAGTAATTGGCTCATTTGAACATACAGATGTGATTGATTAGCTGTGACGGAAAACAAAAAAGCTCAGGAAGTGAACAACCTGGCCTGTTAAATGCTTCTCATCCCTAAATTAGCACCATATGGACAGAACTGTTTAGGAATAATGCAATTGCTGATTTCTAGAAAGTCTGACAAGATGCCCATTCAATCATGACTTTACTTACAGGTTTGTGTTGTACAATGTTTATTAAATACAGTGAAAGTGAAACAATTTTCCCTTATAATAGAAAATTACCCAGACTATTTTCATGTAATGAAAAGGTGTTGGTTGGGTTGGTGACTTGTCCAATGTATCCCCTGCCTTTCACCATATTCTGCGTGGGAAACTCTCTAAGAGATGACCCTGTCCAGGAAGACGGCTTGGAAAATAAACAAGACTTAGTATAATAATGAGTGTAATCGTTATAAAAATAATTCAGTTTTTTTTTAATTTCTGTTAAGTTTCTGATAGGCCTTTAACAACAAGGATATTATATAGCATATAAATGGAATGTCAGTCCTCAATTTACCCATGTTTCACATTAAACTTCAAAAATAAATTACATGAGGTGTTGAGCAGGCATAAATGCTAGTAATAAATTATGGATTTATCAACATGAGGCCATCATTTGTTTTGTACTCGTTGAAAGAGTGGAATATGATGGGAAAGGTAAACTAAAACTCTTGTAAACAAAAGTGGGCGTTCTTCATAAAGGACAGAAAAAACTCACAGATGTTATATAAGGCACTTTTTTGCTAAAAAAAAGTGAAAGATAGCTTTTCAGTATCAAAGATACTACATTTCTCAAAGCCAGCAAATTGATATGAATGCAGTCTTTTAATTTGGAAACCACACGTTTTACAGCACATGAGCCATGCATGCAGCTTAGTTTATATATAAACATCTCTAACCTTATACCCTACACCATACACAGCAGCAGTGAGCCAGACATTCTTCGCTGCTGCGCTGGTGAAGACCTTTACATTCCTGAGCCATGTGGCCCAGCTCATGGCAATTTCTACATTTAAGGTCAGGGTGTTCCTCAATCTTATGGCCCTGATTCTGGCTTCATCTACAGAATGGATGCTGGCCATTATAAAAAAGGTACCCCCTATTAGTACCCAGGGTGAAATTTATTGGGGTGTACATATGCCACCCCTTACCATATGGGTTAAAATGAATCTAGAGCTGTTCCATACATCCAGCTTGTACTGGACCATTGTATCTCTAGGTTGGACCCCTCTATGCTGCAGGAGGAACTTATGGATGGACTCAGCTGATACATGAACAGTGACTATCTGCTGGTCTACATTCTACAAGGCCTCCACCACACGGCATTTCCCGAACAGATGGTCATGCACATCCTTACCCCAATCCAGGGCCCCATAATACACTGGCAGTGAGGAAAAGGTCATATCAAAGAACCTCAGGGCACTATTATGTTGTGTGCAAATGAGGTCCTCAAGCTTTAGCCCCAACACACAGAAGAGCACATCCCTGTATGAAGGGGACCTGCTTGCTCCAGCAGAACCAGGCCATATTGCTCCAGCAGAACCAGGTCATATTGAGCAGGTCTTCACCTACCCATGGGCCCACCCCAACCAGGATGGCCTACCTGGGTGCTAGAGCTGCCAACAAGGTCCCACCTACTTACTCTGTGCCCAGAGGGCTTCATAGCTGCCGCTGTCCTTGCCACCCTCTTCCAGACCAAGGAACAGGAAAATCCAATCTCAGCTGGTCTATCTGTGGCCTTGGCTCGTTGTCTGTCTCTGCGAAACTTAATTGTGTTTATGGTGTTTTTGATGATTGTCACTGTAAAAGTCAATGCTCTCCTGGTGTATGATCGCCAAACACTTCTAAATCTCTGACCCTCCTTTGAAAATTTGAAAGTTTGGACAGGATGGACAGAAAACTTTCTGCACCCCAGTTCTGTCTGGTATTGCAGCTCACCTCTACCTTGCTCCAGCTCCACCTTCATGCAGAGGGCGCAGATGCTGGGGAAAGCGCAGTATAGGCTAGTGAAACTGAAAGCCTGTCTCTCCAGGCACTTTTCTTGGAGATAATGGGTCAGCATTTCATCGCTTCATTTCATGGCGCTTTCTGGATCCGATCGGCTCCTGTCTGGTTCCTGTGGTCAGCTCCCAACCTTAGCATGCGCAGGGTGAACCTACACAACTTGTGGCCGCTGGCTCGGGCATCTCAAACGGCTAATGCCCCATGACTAGGCAATCTCATGGTTGAATACAAGAAAAACAGTCAAAATACCCAAACTGTTGAAAACACAATTCAAAACATGGCACAACAAAAGCTGAGATTTTGTTTCTGAGCTAAGATTAGCATGGAAGATTTCTGAAGAGGTTAATCCATTGTGCCATGTTTTAATTAAACAGTCCTAAATAGTCTAAATGTGCTAAATGGAGCAGAGAATGATGATAATTGCAGCACTGATGGGTGACAAGCATCATTCGCTCAGCACTAAATGAGAATGGTTAAGAGTTCCCAGATGTCATCACCTATAAAGAAACCAGAAGTCACTCAGATATGTTACCCAGCAAAACTAGACCCCAATACCTCAGTCACACTTTGAGTGATATCAAGCTACGTCTGTAAGTCTGGACCACATATGTATAGGAAACGGACAAATTAAAAGAAGAACCTGAATAAATGAGTGGAGAAACATAAATGCTGTTGCTTCCACACAGGTGTTCTGCATGGTACAATTAAGTACTGAGCATCCAGTCATGCTCTGGTGCAGGCCCAGCTCATTTAGATTTCTGATCAAGATGGCAAGAGGAAAAGATCTAAGTGACTTTGACAGAGGGTTCGTTGTTGGGGCGTGGGTGATAGGAACTACAGTCACAAAGACTGATCAGCTGGCTGGTGATTCAGTGGGAAAAATGACATCTGTATTCAGATTTATGGGAAAGACATCAGTAAATAGGGTAGGACAGTGTGGTTTACAGCGCACATTCGATGACTGTGATGCTCATGTATTAGTGCGATATGTAAGGAAAACAGAAGTGTGAGTAACTCTAAGTCATCCTCGGGTGACTGAGAATGCCAATGCAGGACAAAATCAGACTGTGTAAGAATGGTCTACTGGCAATTATTCTTATTATGTTGGTTGTTCCTGTAATTTGTCCTCTGTCTGTATGTCTGTATTTTAATGGTAAGGAATGCATTGCTCACATTTGGATTCTAGCAATAGCACCTGCCCTCAGCATACAGATTGGAAAAAAGAGCTGGAATCGGCTGCGTAAGATGGCTGCCTGCTTCTTTTCACTAGAACATGACTGTGTGAGTCTGCTCTCTCTCTCTCTCTCTCTCTCTCTCTCTCTCTCTCTCTCTCTTCTTGAGATTCTGCAGCAGACACTGTCCTGTCTCACAGACCCTGTATCCACATAACATGGAGAGTGCTGCACATCACAGTGAAGAATATCACTTTCAATACCTTCCATGCATACATGTGTGTATGTGGGGGGGGGGGGATGTCTTAAATTCTATGGGATTTTTAACACTATATCTCACTTTTACTTGTTTAATAAAATTTATAGATCTTATAATTCCTTACAGTATGTCTTTGTCTTTGTACTAGCTAGCCAAAAAAATAAACTTTAAAAAATAAAGAAAACGCTGCATTTAGTCTATTATTTTTCCAAGGTCAAACATTTATTCTCTGACCACAGCTGTGACATTTTGTCATACTGTTTTCGGGTTTATGCCACAATAAAAGCACCAGTGGTTCAGCTAAGATTATTGTCATGACTACATGACGAGCTTCACAGAATGGTAAACACAGAACACAGGACAAAATGTGTACAGTATTATCATAACTTCCATTACATCAATCACTTGTTTTATGAACTCTGCTTGCCTTTAATATATATGCAATAACGTTCTCTTCATAAGTTTATAGATTAATAAGTACAGTGCCAACAAACTGAACTGATTTGTCTTCGTTGCGCATTGGAAACCATGTGCAACAGGGACAGTGCACTCGTAACTCATCCATCAGCTCAGGATGTGCTGTTCACCGTTGTGGAGGGGGAGTCAACAGTTCAACACTTTACTGTTTTCAAGATGTATTGGAAGGAGTTCAATAGTCTAAACCACAATGACCCTTGTCAGGCCTGTTGCTTTAGAGCAACTTCTGTGCTATCCGATTGTTGAATGGTCATCAAGTGGCAGCTGAGTGTAACCACTGCACCCACTGGCCTGGCGTGTGTTCTGTTCATTACACATGCATTATATTGATCATTTGTTCATTTCAACTTGATTTTTGAATGTTGGTTTGTGGGATGCCTGGAGCATAATGTAACACAGGGTACAAGGCCCCAGATAGGGTGCCAACCTATTGCAGGGCACTCATACATAAACATACCTACACACACACACACACACACACCAACACTCACATGCAAGGATAGAGCGTACAGTCTCCACACATACAGTACATAGAGGGACATATTGAAAACCATCACCCATGTGAGGTGACTTCTGCTGAGTCAGATTATACTAACAGCCTTTATTTACAAAATTTGGTAGAATAACTGAAAAGTGTTCGCTTTCATTTAAATATTTTTGTTTACCTTAAACCTTTATATTCAATATTTAGCCTAATGTACATGTGAACATTCACACTGTAATCCACTCAATGCAGGACTGCTGTAAAACATGCAAAGGCATACCAAAATTGTTGCATGAAACTGCTGGTCCTTACAGAGTGGCATTATATCTTCCAGACAGGTGAATGGCTTTTGATAACATTGTACTCAATAATAGGTCAGCTGATTAACAGATACACAAAGACCGTTGAGTGGTGGAATATGAAAGGAGCCATTGACACTTCCTCTGTCACACAAACTGCAAAACTGCTTTAGAAACATGAAGTGGCCTGGCACAGTGCCTTCACAGGATGATATGACGAGAATATCTTGTGCCTCAACTGTGGATCTCGCCGCAGTGACATGCACAAGAGACAAACCTGGTTTTAAAAAAAAGCCCCTGTTAAGCTTGCAAGATTCAGATTTTTGCTGTTAAAACACCAGATTGTGCACATGGGCAATTTTGTTTTTGCCACATCCCTGTGCCTGAAGTGTGCCACTTCCTGTTTTTACATAGTTAGCATACTGCTTGTTCTACATTAAGCTTTTTGAAGTACTGAATGAAACACAGGCTAACGTCACTTTATTAAAACTGAATAAAGGAAAAAGTGGCTCATTCAAGTGGTACATGCAGACCTTTCAAGCGGATATTATAAAAGGAAATTTGTAAATGAAATATGATTGTTTCATCGCTAAGGCATACTTAAGTATCAGTGCTTGCCTTTTGTATAACCACCTTCTCCACGTGCAAGTTCATGTATTAGACTCTGTTACTGACAGCCTCCCTCAAAACTGAGAACATAACATAACCTTTCATAGGTTCCAAATTCTCTAGCAGCTCCCCTGGCTATATAGAACTGTAGGTTAGATCTAACAACTGCTTACTTTGCTAGCCCCAGCATTTTAAAGTAACCTTGCAAAGTACAGTAGCCACACTCTCAAAACAGTCAACAAACCCTGCAAAACACTAACACAGTATGCAAAGCTCATTACAAACACACTGTTGCAGCAAATCTAACTCTTGAGACCAAGACAAGAAAATACACACTGTAAAACAGCATGACTAACTGAAACAGAAACACCTTCAAGCATTCAATGTAAAACCACAGCTGTACGTTTCACTGAGGCACAGCACGAACTGTGGTCAGTTTTTCAGGGTAATGCTTGTTTGTTACTGCCAGGCAATGCCACAAGAGATTTACTTTAAGCCACTATAAAAAACACTGACAAGTAAAATTATCAGTATATACAGATGGTCCAACAGAGTGAAATGCAAAACAGAGCACACATCTTCGTTGTAATGCAACTACCAGAATTTCATAGAGTAATAAATGTGTACAAATGTAAATGTGTAAATAAAGTGTAGTACAACCCCATATCAGAATAAATTGAGATGCTATGTGTCACAAAATTAAAACTGAAAACTGTGATGTGCGAATTATCCTTGACCTGTATACCTGTATACCTGAAAAAATATAGCAGCACATCGTTTGATGTTTAACCTCATTAATTCAGTTTTTTTCTAGATAAACACATTTTGGTTTGGATTCCTGCAACATACTTCAAATAGGTTGTAAGGGTACCATTCCTTTTCACAACACTTAAAAGACATTTAGGGATTGACTGAAAGTTGAATCATGTCAGCTGGATGACTTCTTCTAGATAAGAACGTTCCATTACTCATCCAAGTAGCTTCTTCAACCTGAGACTAAATTGGTCAGGGACCCCATTTTATCTTTCAGAGTGGTTTCAATACTCAACTCACTTGGATAGGCTCATTAGCTGAACAATGGCAGAAAGTCGTAGGGATGTAGATGTCCTGACTACTGCTCCTTTTGTCAACTCAGGTGAATCGTTAAGCATGCTCTGACCTGGTGGATGTGTGAAGTGATCTTAATATTCCTGGGGAGTGATGCAAGAACAGCATGAAAAAATAGGGGACAGGTTGTGTCTGAGTCAGTCCACCTCAATTTGTATAAATTGACCCCTTCATCTCCTCTCTCAAGCCACCTATCCCTCTCTATCCAAAATGTGCACGATACTGTCTTCAAATGAGTATCCGGTTTCTTTTACATGAAGGTGCACTGCTGATTCTGGTCCCGAAGTGTTGCCTCTCCTGTGCTTAGCCATCCTTTTGTGTAAAGGTTACTTAGTTTCTCCAATGTAGTGCTCTGAACAGTCTTCACTGTATTGGACTGCATAGACTAGATTATGCTTCTTGTGTTTGGGTGTCTGGGTCATTTGGGTATACAAGCTTCTGCCTTAGCATGTTAGTGGGTTTAAAAACACAAGTATGTGATGTCAGTGAAGATTCTCAGTCATCCAGGTGTAATTGTCTGGAAGTTAAATCATGTCAGCTGGATTTGTTTCTTGATAGGAACGTTTCACTACTCATCCAAGTAGCTTCAAAGTCAAAATTGGTCAGGGACCTCACATGGTATACCCCACAGGTATGTAGTGTTTTCCAAAGATTCTTTTTAGCTTTTCTAACACAGCAGACACATATGGAATGACCATGTTCTTCCGTTGATCTTGAGTCTCAGCTCTGTTTGCTGTGCTTTAACTGGACCTGGAAACTGACTTAATAATAGTTTGGTTTGAGTATCCACAGGCGTTAAGCCTTCACATGCCTGTTTCCTTTTTTCTTGGCATCCCTGGAAGTGGGGATGTTTTCTGCCCTGTGGTGTAGGGCCGTGGTGACTCCTACTTTATGTTGAAGAGGGTGGCGGGAGTCAAACCTCTAGTATTGATCTGTGTGTTTGTGGGTTTCCTGTAGACCTCTATTTCTGGGTTGCCACCAGCTCCAATGAGAACCACACAGTCTAGGAATTCCTTCCTATCTTTCTTTGAGGAACGTTTGTTTTTCAACACAATTTTTCTCACACATTTGTTAGCAAACTAAAAAAAAAAAAAGCCCATCTTTACTCTTAAAGCACTAGGCCTTTGGTGGATGCTGATTTTGTACCAAATCATGATTATAGTCACCTGCTGACACCACCCTTTTCAAATCAGATGATTATTTTAGTATTTTTTTCTCATTACTAGCCTTAAATTGCCCTAGTCCCAACTTTTTTGGGAATGTTTTGCAGGCCTGAATGTCAGGAATGGATGTATATTTACAAAACAAACAAAACGGACCAGACAAAAAAAGATAAGTGTTCAAACTGTCTTCAATGAAATACAAGTCAAAAGGTAATTTAGAAATCACAGTTTTAAATTTTAACATACCATCCCAATGCTTTCTGATTTTGGGTTGTAAAAATTATACAAATACGTCACAAACTTATCACCTTAAGTTTCATTTAGTCTGATCAACCCTGTCCCTGATACTGGGCTACATATATTCATTAACATCCCATAAAAGGCTTTCCCTGGCAATGCAGTGAGGAAAATGCACTTGGCTACACGTGACCCAGCCCTGGCAGTTTGATGCTGTGATTTCCACACATGCCTCAGTCACAGAATCCAATAGTGGTATTTCAGTGTAATGACAGTGATCAGACACCTTCCATCTTTGTACATACACAAAAAACTCTCCAGTAGTATTGAGGAATGAGACATACAGAGGTAAGAATTAGCTTGGATGAAACCTAAACCAGTTTGTCACTGCAGAGAAGGGATGGAATGAAACGTCCAAAATGATCACATAATATGAGCTAATAACCTCAGCATTTTCTCTTCTTTCAGACACTATATAGCTGTTTGTAGAGTTTATTAAAGAATGAAGTCTGACAGAGACTTATGACACATCACCATCAACCCCTTTTTATGTGTCTTAGTGTGTGTCAGTTGGTTTAAAAACAGGTTTGCTGTACATTGAGTACTCTTGAGGTAATGTTTTGGGATGAGGCATTATCACCATTTTACAGTTATTTGAACTGGTGCTTCCATTTGATTTTTGTGTTACCAAATGACTGTTGTGTTCAAAAGGACTGATTATTTTCTTACAGGTGCATACAATGACAAACTGTTCTGTGGATTACAAATTTAATTAAAGAATAACCATTTTTAAATAAATTCATTTGTTACTATTTTGTTGCATCCACATCACAAAACTGTAGAATTGTCTGATACAATATAATAAAACTGGGTTTGATTAATATTTATTGTGGTCACCAGCCTTCCTATAAAATTTTCTCAGAGATAAAGACAATTGTCACATCCCGCATGTCATACCTAATGTATCCCCTAGATGTTCCCCTTCCTGCGATGTGCCAATTATGTCATTATCCTTCGTTATGTCTTCCTAGCCTTGTATAATCCCCTCATTAACCCTGCCTGTGTTTGTAACCTTAGTATGTATAAATACCCACCTAGTGTTCCTGTTAGTTGCCAATGTCCTAATGTCTTGTTTTAGATCCCCTGATTCTAGTTTTTGGTGTACTCCTGGCCCTTATTTTCAGTAAAACCTGTGTATTTGTACCTTGCCCTATTCCTGTGGAGTAAAGAACCCCTTTCCATAATAGACTTTGCCTTTGCCTCAGTTCCTACGTTCTGCGAACGTGACAACAATGTCTGTAACCTTTACAGTTAAAGAATATGGGAGGGGTGGCCATACAAATATCTGACAGTTGCCATTGCAAATCCTGCCTTTCCTGTCCCTAGACCCACCTCTTTTATGGTGTGTGATTAATGAGTGGGAGTGGAGTCAGTTTTAACTTAAAGTTTTTCATGGGCTTTAGGAGCGAAACTATTATGTAACTTTCTGTGTATTTGTATGTGTTCATTTTTTTATGCTGAGGTGATTGTGATCTTTTCCTGTACTCAGTTTTGGCGTGAAAACCCTAAATAATTTTAGAAGTCGACTATAAAGAATTCTGAAAGAGGGTAATTTGGTTTTTAGGATATTCAAGCCTGACCAAGATCAGACTTGGAAAGTTTGTCAAGAGACACTTATACAGCTCTTCTATGGTGTCACTCAGCTGTTGTTTGAAGTTCATTCCAGAATACAGTGCATAATGAGTCAATACAAGAAAGCGCTATACTGTACACATTCAGAATACTACTCTAAGCTTATTAATGATTTCCTATTTAAAACATTAGCTAATTTAACTTCTTTAACAGATGTACTTTAGGAGTACCTCTAGTATTGGTAATGACAACTTTATTACCTTCCTTAATATTAAATTCAACAACATTAGTCAGACTACTCACAAGTCCACCACCAACTTAGTAGCACATACTTTTAGTGAATTTTCACCAATTAATTGTGTTAGACCTTAACACTTAACTAATACTAAAGCCACCACTTGACCCCATTCCAATGCAACTGCTTAAAGATTCAGTAGAAATTTTAGTAGGACCTTTAGCTAACATTATGAACACTTCTCTGACTCTAGGTACTTTTCCTAACTCTTTTAAAGTTGCAGTTGTTAGGCCATTGTTGAAAATACCTAATCTGGACCCAGAAGTAATTAGTAACTATAGACCTTTTTCAAATGTCCCTTTTCTGTCTAAGATTTTGGCAAAAATAGCTGCAGTCCAGCTGCATGTTCACTCGGAAACTAACACTTTATTGGATAAGTTTCAGTCTGGCTTCCGAACAGGTCACAGCACAGAAACAGCCTTTGGTTAGAGAGTTAAAGGATATTTTGATTTCATCTTATGCACATGACAGCTCTTGTTCTGTTAGATCTTAGTGCTGCATTTGATACAGTTGATCAATCCATCCTGATAAACTGGCTTCAAAGTGTCGTGGGCCTTCATGAAACAGTTCTTAGGTGGTTTCATTTTTATCTCACAAAACGTTACTATTATATTCAAATGTCGAATGACAGCATACCCTCATCCATGTCTCCAATTACATGTGGAGTACCACAAGAATCTGTGCTAGGACCGTTACTCTTCTCAATCTACATGTTGCCTTTAGGTAACATTATACGGCAGTATAATCTGAACTATCATACTTGTGCTGATGACACTCAGTTATACCTCGTGGTTAAACCGAATGACACTGCATCAGTTCACACCTTAGATAAATGGCTCAAAGATGGATGAAATGAAACATGGATGAATGCAAACTGCTTAGCACTAAATACAGATAAAACTGAAAGCTTGTTGGTTGGGGGTAATGATCTTGCCAGGAGCACTTTCAGGTCAGCCCTTAATGCTGCTGACCTCTGTTTCTCTATTAGTGACTCTGTGCGCAACTTAGGCATCATTCTAGACTCAAAACTCACTTTTGGCTCTTATGTTAATGCAGTTTCACAGATATGCTTCCTGCATGTGAGAAATATAGCTAAGCTTTGCTGTTTTCTTAATGTAGAAGATACATACAAAACTATGCATACTTTTGTCTATACTCGATTAGACTACTGCAATGCTTTACTGTCTGGATGTACAAACCAAACACATTGCAGCACATCCAAAATGCAGCTACTAGTATTATCACTAGAAGCATAAAGTATGACCATATAAGTCCTATATTGACATCACTCCACTGTCTCCCTGTTAACTGTACATAACTGATTTCAAAATTCTCTTGTTAACATATAAGGCACTTAAAGGCAAGGCACCAGCATATCTGTCAGAGCTGATTAACACTTATACTCCAAATCGTTCCCTACAATCGCAGAATCCTGGCCTTATTATTGTTCCACGCGAACATAAAAGTACTGGTGCTAGAGCTTTTAGTTACAGAGCCCCTAGTCTATGGAATAGTCTGCCTGGATTTGTACGGGATGCTGAATCTGTCTCAGTCTTTAAATCCCGACTGAAGACCTACTTTTTGATTTAGCCTTCCCATGACGGTCTCCATAGCTCATGGTGATTACTGCTGCTGGCGCATGCTGTACATGCCAATATAACTGTAATGTTTTGCTAGGGGACTGCTACTGTTATTTGCTAATCTCTCTCTAAACTCTCTCCTTGTTCATGTGTGTACCCGGTGC
Source organism: Chitala chitala (assembly GCA_025773905.1). NCBI lineage: Eukaryota > Metazoa > Chordata > Actinopteri > Osteoglossiformes > Notopteridae > Chitala > Chitala chitala. The sequence continues at coordinate 19,784 of JABJVR010048322.1, forward strand.
CCTCTGAGTGGGATGCCTTCGTAGAGAGGCTGATTCCTAATGTATCCCCTTGGATGAAGCTTCACCCGACGGGCACAAAAGTCCATTGAGTGTTGTGTCAACACCAGGAACAAAGGAGGAATTGAATTGAATAATGAGACTCCTTTCTAAGACCTATGGGCTTAACCGAACATCAGTTTTTATGTATTTTGTGTGCTGAGAATTAACATTGTCCTGAATGGAGAAAAACACATTTGAAATCAAAAGTACATATAGTGGAGAAAATAAATATTTGATCCCCTGCTGATTTTGAAGGTTTGCCCACTTACAAAGAAATTAATGGGCTATAATTGTTATGGTAGTTTTATTGTAACAGATAGAGACAGAATATCAACCAAAAATCCAGAAAAAACACATGATACAAATGTTAAAAATAGAGTTGCATTTCAGTGAGTAAAATAAGTATTTGATTCCCTACCAACCAACAATAATTCTGGATCCCACAGACTGGTTATGTGCTCATGTGCTACACAGAATAGTCCTGTCAATTTAAGAAAGTGTGTCTAACGACAGCTCATTATGTGTATAAAAGACACCTGTCCACAGAATCTCTATCTTCCATTCAATCCTCACCACCACCATGGGCAAGACCAAAGAGCTGTCATGGGACATCAGGGACAAGATTGTAGACCTACATAAGGCTGGAATGGGCTGCAAGACCATCAGCAAGAAGATTGGTGAGAAGGAGACAACTGTTGGAGCGAATATTCGCAAATGGAAGAAATACAAAATAACCACCAATTGCCCTTGGTTTGGAATTTCATGCAAGATTTCGCCTCATGGGGTAAGGATGATCATGAGAAAAGTGAGGGATCAGCCCAGAATCACACAGGAGGAGCTTGTGAATGATCTCAAGCAGTTGGGACCACAGTCACCAGACAAGCCATTGTTTAAGGCCACCATAGACTAAAATCCTGCAGTGCTGCAAGGTCCTCCTCTTCAAGAAGGCACATGTACAGGCACATGATAGACTAGTACATCAAGTGTCACAAGGACAGTCTTGTCCTGTCTAGTTGTTGGGTTTCTATCTCTCGTGCCCTGTCTTGTTTTATTTATTTCTACTCTTGTGAGCTCTATGTTTCCATTCAAATGTATTTCACGTGTTTCTATGATAGTTTTCCTTTGTGTCTTTCCTGTTAATAGCCTCATTTGCTTCACCTGCCCTTGTGCTGCCTGCCTATCTGTTGCCATTGCTACTTTCTATTCATTGTAATCCATTAATAAAGCCCTTCTGCACATAGATTCCTCTCTGGCTGTAGTCTTAGAATTCAAAATTGTGACACCAAGACAGTGAAGGGCCACTTGCAGAGCTTTATCGGTCAAAATAAAATCCAAAAACATAATCCAAAACAAAGGGGTCTTCCACCCAACAGTATAGAACCAAAAAACAAATGGAAATATGAAAAAGATAAAGAGCCAGAATGAATCAAAAGGAACCAAGAAGTGCATGAACATCTGTCACACATGGAATTTACAAAGGCATGTCAACACCACACCAGTGAAAGGACAACCCTAATAAAGGGCCTAACAGGAAACAAAGAACAGGTATAATTACTAGCCTAAGATAAATAAGGGAAACTGGGGGTGTGACCTAACAATAAGTACACCAGGGAGAACCATGACACACAGTTAATTTTCAGCCCATGATTTATGGAACAAAAGAATTAAGTAGGGATGTATGATTATGGGTTATACCCTATAGTATTGAAAAATTCTTACCTGTATTGTTTATGCAGGATGCAATTAAACTGTTTTGTCACATATTTATGAGGCCAGAAGTGTTGGAAGTGCCTACTGCTGAAGGTGCTTCATTCTCATCCGGCAGCAGCATACAGACAGAACGCGGCAGGCACAATCAGACAGACAGCACATAACTGCAAGCATTTACCCGGAGATTAAAAGTTCTGAAAGCACTGCTTCTAACAGAAATTGATTTGTGCCTCTGTAGAATTTCAAAAATGTATCGTGTATAGACTTACCAAATTTAGAAAACCCTGTCCTGAAACTTATCTTAAGGAGAACTATAATTTGATTTAAAAGCTGATATTTTTAAAGCTACAATTATTGTATAATAACTAGCCATTGATGCTACAGAAGGTTTCTTTTTTCTGAAAATGTAGCACATAACAGAAGGATAAATAGTTTAGACTAATACCAGATTCACAACATAATAACAGATTAGCTTTTTCAGATACAAATCTTTGCAAAGAGGCTTTAACTGAAATGCTACTCAAAGACACAAAGTACAAGATTAAGTTTATGAAGGGTTCCCTAACCAATATAAATATATATAAATATGTAAGCGACCTGATGTTCCAGTGTTGATGAGGTCTGTCACATTTTGTTTGGCTATCCTGTGACTTCAGTGAGAAACTGGATCACAGCAGTAGACTTGGCACAGGACATTCTCCAACAAAGGTCTGTTCACAAGGAAGAATGAGCGTTTCTCATGACATGCACTAGCCTCAGTTTAATGGGGTTACTTCTAAAACAGAATGGTGTTGCTGTGGTTTTAGAGCACTACAACACAGTCTTAGACACTGAGAAACCGTTGCTGTATTAATACATCAGTTTTAACAAGCCCTGAGAAAGTGGGTGAGTATACATGATGTGCTGCACGTGTAAGAAATGTGCACTATAGTGTGTAATAATTCAGTCAATGTACCACCTAAAGTTCAGAGAAAAAACAACACTGTTACAAATGGTGTTTTCAAATGAGGAATTCCAATGACACAATGAACTAAAGATACAATTGCTGAACTACAGATTAATGCAGATACTACATCAAACACAATGAAGATCTTGGTGTTGGCTGCTGGGTTCTCTGTTCTCTGTGCTTTTGAAAGCTCCCATGTACTCATTGTTATGCCGCTGGATGTTTGTGGGTTGTTTGCGTTTGCTTTGTTTCAGGCTCCATACGTGTCACGTGATCCATCTCTTGCCTGCCATTTTCAACAAAATGTGATCCCTGATTTTGTTTACCTTGACGATTACTAGCAAAAGGATTCTTCTCATAACCATGAACCATTTCAACAGATTTCTTAATGTTCCAGTCACACAATAATAAAGTAATGGTTCTCAGTGTTTTTGACTAGTATACAATTATAAAATTATACATTCGGTGTAAAAAGAAATTACTTTACATTTGTATTCATTCTCAAAATCCTTTGCCAGAAAAGGTTTAAACTTATGTAAGGATTAAGATGTAAAAAATCAGCAGTAAAAAGTCAGATCTAGAATATGCCTCTCAAACTGAATCCAACTTCATTCATTAACGATTGACTAAATTATTTTAGATCATGATATGTAGTGCTATGTTTCCTGCCTAAATATAAGACAGTGCTTTACACACACACATTTTTTGCTGGTGGGGAGCAGCCTAAAAGACTTACTAAAGCAGGTTTGTTTTGTTACCATCACACAGTTGGTAATGTTTATGCGAGAGTGGTCATGATTTACTGAAGTAACTGATTTTTTTTTAACGTATGCTTTCTGGAAAGAGAATGCTTATTCAAGGCTGCACTCATTCTGCCTTTTCTATTGACAGCCATTTCAGTGATTCAGTAAATAATAACACGATTATGTTAAAATCTAAACACATACAGGGAAAGAGTAAAATAAAACCAATTTTAATGTTCTAAATAATCATGCAATTAAAACAGTACACCATTGTGTGTGCTGCTGTATGCCGTGCACACACTTTCATCATAACCTGCACTGTGCACTGACAGCATAACCTTGGACTGGGAAGAGCATGACCACTGAACAAAGTAAATGTTTGAACTGTTTTGGGGGAAAATGCATGAGCCAACAGGGAGGTTTTAGAGCTGCTTCTGAACAGATGTCAAATCCTGGTAACAAACAGCTTGTGCCCCAATGTATACACTGACCTTTGGCAGTCTTAGCTGGCACTGTAAATCCAGCTGTGTTACTGAAGCAGTGCAAACATCATTAACACGAAAGATAATTCACAGATAGGATCCATATAAAATTTCACACTATTAACTGTTTTAATATAGACTGCACCATGTTAATATTGTATCTGGACTCAAAAATTATCTGAAACCTCATATTTCACAATACATACTTTGCCTGTGCTTATTCTCAACTTTTTTTATAGGACATTGCAAACAAACACAAACAAACACTGTTTTGTCTAGTTACTTATTTCTGAAATGTTTTTCCCATATGAATGTCAGTACATCAGCACTGATGGAAAAGAAAGATGCGTAGGTTCTGTCAACTAGCACAAAAGGTAATTTACATATTAATGAGTGTACCTTGCTAAAACTGAATTAGACAATGCAGAAGGTAAAGCCTCAAAAAAACTATGGAGGTACACTAAACTGTCAAACCGTAACTCTAATGTTTAACTACAGGCATAAGGTCATTAAACATAAATTCCAATGAACTTCACATATTTTGACTGTCTCAAACTGACAACCTTTAAAAGATAGTGATAATATCACTACAGTCTACTATAGTGCTATCCCAAAACGAGTCTGTCTGACATAAAGTGTTTCTTATTGAAAAGATATTCTGAACTGGACGTGTGCAGCAGGAAACTAAGAACACGTAAGAATTTTAACTCATACAAGGTTCACATAGAAGGGGCCTGTGTAAATGTATAACACACTGTAAGGTGTTTAGGTTATGTATTGCCTGCTCATAACTGCACCACACAAACTGTAACCCTGCAGCATCAAGCAGCAGCCTCGTCGTGTTATTTTACATCCCGCTCATCAGTTTGGTTATGTTGCTTTGGTTCTTCCTGTTCCTTTGGCTGTTCTGTTTACATTAAGTCTTCTCTTCTGTTTTTGCTTTGTTCTCTGTTTAGTCCTGTTCGGTATCATGTTTAGGCTAAGCTGGACCAGTTATTATTTATATTATTTACCTCTTTCTTTGTTTTTTTAAATCAGTAAATACAGTGCCCGGGGGGGGGGGGGGGGGGGGGGGGGGGGGGGGGGGGGGGGGGGGGGGGGGGGGGGG
>JABJVR010048323.1:0-24808 GCA_025773905.1 Chitala chitala
ACATCGTAGCTTACAGAGTAAGTGAACACGGTCAGGAGGAGGAAAGAAGCTGAGGTGATGGAATAGTGGAGGGTTGTTTGTTTGTGTGTGGGGGTGTGTGGGTGTGTGTGTGTGCGGGAGTTCCTGCGTTAGTTTTTTGCCCCCCCCCCCCCCCCCCCAAAGAGTTATGCCTAGCCACTGCTTTTAATTGTTTAATGACTTTTTTTCTTCTGTGTGTATTGCTTGATTTCTCAAATGATTATGAGCAGTCCATTACTCTGGCTTCATTGTCCTTTATACCTTTACTGGTGACAGAAAATAATACCGCCTTTGTTTAGTGGATAGTATATGTAAAAGACATGTATTCCACACAAAAAAAAAATTATTGCAGGAAGATGGTGTCTGTCCTGATGGTACAGGAATATGTGTGAGAATTAATGGCCGTGTAGACAGACGAGCTCTTGAATGAAGTTGTATGTGGAGCTCAGAGAGAACAGATATAAAACAAAAAAAACTTTCAGAAAGCTTATACTTTCATATGCAGCAAGCCAGCTACATTTCCCAGAAGACATCTCTGCCAACCCAAAATATCTGGTTTCTTTTTGCTTTCTAATCTTCTGGATTTGTGCATTCGCTTCTAAACATTGGTGCTTCAGTCACACAGAGCTGAAATGTGTTGAAGGGCTTGATAGCAGATGTGTCTTTGTGAATCGTTTTTCAAGCAGTTATGTTGTACACACACAAACACACCACTTTGTGTCCTATGTGCTTTAACATCGGTGATATTACAGTTGTTCTTTTAGCAAACGTTATTACAGCAGTGTGCATTTCATACATTTAATTTTATATGCCGTATGTGTGATTACTTGTGATTTTGCCCTGGACCAAGGGTGCCGGGATGTTGCACATGGCATTTTCTGCAGAAAGTCAAGAACAGACGAATGGTGCATTTTTTTCTTAAATGGAAACACGTATACAAGTTATATAAAAACATGAATTGAAGCAGAGTACGTCTGAACTGCACCAGAACTCCTTCCCGATTTTCTCAACCCTCCCACTTTAAAGTTGGTTGTTTGCGCATCTTTGTATTGCTATACTGATTTGTCATATTTTTTTTCCCAAAGAGAATGACTTGTGTTTGTTAGACAAGTTGTGTATATATAGGTTGTACTTGTGTGTTTAAAAATGAATAAATACTCTGACACCGATTATATAAAAGCTGCCGTCACATGTGACTGTCTGTCCTCAGTGGATGTAACACTGATACCACCTCCACCCCCAACCCCCCAAAAAATGTTATCCAGTGAAATCAATACAGTTTAGTGTGTTTTAAAACTTATGTATGTGCCTGATGCGTTTAGCGGATTCACATGATTGCAGAATGTCTTGTAAACACTTTTTCAGAGAGTAAACAAGATGCGCTCCCGGTTCTCGAGCCGCAGTGATTGCGCTCCCGGTTCTCGAGCCGCAGTGATTGCGCTCCCGGTGCTCCAGCCGCAGTGATTGCGCTCCCGGTTCTCGAGCCGCAGTGATTGCGCTCCCGGTTCTCGAGCCGCAGTGATTGCGCTCCCGGTTCTCCAGCCGCAGTGATTGCGCTCCCGGTTCTCCAGCCGCAGTGATTGCGCTCCCGGTTCTCGAGCCGCAGTGATTGCGCTCCTGGTTCTCATTTCCAACTGGTTTCGAGTACATGAATTCATTTTGATTTTCGACAAAAGCTGAAGAAAAGCTTTTTAACGTTGTAAATAGCATTCCATTTTTCTGCCTTATCTGCTCTCTGGGTGTTTGAAGTGCCCCATTACATGTGCAAATGCAATCTGCTTAAAAAGGGGGAAACGCTACTCTGAAATGGGTTAAGTCCACAAGTGCCCAAAAGACAAGTCGACTGTTATCACCAAATTAATTTGATCGTTTGAACTTTCATTTCTCTAAATGTAGACACAATTGAATAGATATATTAAGAGGATATGTTATTAAAGGGAAATGAGAGGTGTCGCTTAAGTTTTAAAAAAATGTGTAACGTTATATATGGACTTGAAGCTCTGGAGTATTTTTAAGTTTTGTAATACATACCAAAACTCTACAAATGCACATTGAAGTAATCGTCATTGTACTGATGTTAAAAAAAAAAATGTTTGGTATTGTCTATGTTCAAAGGGTGTCAATTATTTGTTATAAATTACCTATTTGTATAGTTTCTTCATTTATTCTCTTTTTGCTTTGTTCCTCAGCAATTACGAGTTGAAACAGTTAAGGTTCTAAATCAGCAAAATTTAAAATATCAGAGATTTACAATTTCATTGGAAAAAGAGATTTTAATTTACCAATCAGTTGAATTTATCCATACCTCCACAAGAACGTGACTATAAATAAACCAGTTTGAATTGTTTGAAGCACAGTAATGTAATCATGTTTTTGCAAAGGGAAAAAAAGAGCATCGCTTTATTTCTCCTTTCAGACATCATAGCAATTCCTCTCAGCAGGAGGTAAAATAAAGTTCAGCTCAGTTTCACTGCTGAGCGGTGTACCTGTAACATTTTATTTACAAATTTCTAAGAAAACCCAAACAGACAAGTAGAGCCGTGTAGAGAGACACCACAAAGGAGATTATAGGCCAATTTTTCAGATGCAGAGTGTGAGGCTGCAATTTAACATTGTTTTTCTTGCTTCAGTTCTTCCTTGGTTGCTTAGGAACTTCTATCAGGTAGTCTTCTCTGAACAGTGGCTAATGTGGCCTGTTTATTACCTTCCTCGGTGAACACATGGCCTGAATTTAGGGCATAGATTCCAAGTGACAGACAGTTGCGCTGAAAGAGAATGCTTTTGCAAGACGGGCAGACAGCTGACGTGTTTATGCCCCTCCACTCTGAGCTGGTGATTTAGCCTTTCGCTCACATTCTCACTCCTGGATTGCCCACTGAATCGCTTAACTGCCTGATCTCTCTCCAAGAACAGTTAACAGAAATGGGGTGTCACGCATCTCCTGCCATGCAGGAAGTAATCTTTTCCCCCAAAGAAACGTTATGGAGAAATCCACTTAAGCTCAGCTATTACAGAACTCTGACTCACAGTGCACAATCCGGCTAAGGTTTTATTGTGTATCTCCACCCTCCACAGCACCCTTTGGAGCCTTTTTGAAGGTTCTGCCTTCATCTGCTAGGCATTTTCCCCATATCTATTTCTTCAAACCTGAGGTTTCTCCATTATGCACAATATCCTTTGTGCATTGCCTATTGCCGATCTGACCTTCAGTCCAACTCTGAATTTATTTATTATAATTTTTTTTTTTTTTTTTTTTTACTTTTTTTTTCCTGCATATTTTTAACCTTGGATCCCTCACTCTCTTTTCATATGTTAAAATATTGATTTCCAGTTGGCTTTTTAGCAGTTGCAGGCTCTCAGTGGCATTTTTCTCACGCAGGGCTTTATTATAACATCATAATACCTGTTCTTGTAATTGGAGGTCATGCTAAAAGGCCGGTCCTGGGTTTTAACAAAAAGGCTTTCTAACTCCCCAAGCCCTAATGAATTTCCTTATGACCTCCTTCAGAGGTCTTGCATTTTCACAGCCTTTTTTTGCTGCTCACATTTTCTCTCTGTCTTCACCTCGCCAGCTTCCATCCACAATTCGGCTTTAAGTGAAAAAGCATCTTGCAGACAGTCCGCTATTTCCCTCATTCTCCCCTACAGCCTCACTGAGCACCTGGAGCACATCTCCATTAAAGACGAGATGGATGGTTTACATTATGCAGTGCTGCAGACTAATGCTTGCAGTGTGTTTTTGTAATAATTTATAATTTGGATGGCTAGACAAGTGGAAAGCAGTACCAAAAAAAAAAATCATAATTGTCTTCATTAAATTTTCCTTTTCACAGATTTCCACTTAATCATATATTGTGATATTATGTAATGCAATGGGTTGTATAATTCCTCGTTTATTGAGCTGGATTGTTAAATCTCATCAAATCTTATAAAATGTGCATTATAAAGCATGATGTTGGCAGCATTTAGAAAAATAATATGAATCAGTATTAAAACGATTTAATGCCGCTGTAATCAAGCAGCATTGTCACATCATTCTGGTCTCCATGGTAACAACATTGCATGGCCTCCTGCGTCTTGCTCATATCATTGTCCTTTTCCTGTGCCTTTCCCCTCAACTTTATTTTTAATCTTTCTCTCCTTTTCTTCTCTCTGCCACTTTCTGAGATTCACACAGGCTAGTGTGAATCATAAAAAGAAGCAATCAGTAAAAGAGGACAGTTAGATTTGATTCTTTCCCTTTATCTCACCTTACTTCTCCAGGGTCACTCGCTCTTCTTCCTAAAATGGTACCCACTACTTGGAGTTTCTTATTCCACGTTTTATTCTTTTCCTTTCCCAGCACACTGAATATCTCCTTCTGTCTGTGCTGAGGTGCCCTCTGTTCAGTATGGGTTTCAACACTTTCCTTCGTTTAATATAGGCATTCTTTTAAGATGATGTTCCCACAGCATTCAGATCTTTCACCACAATCCTCTTTTATACCTTTTTGATCTTTCTTTTTCAAAGGCTCTCTGCTGCACTGTTATTTCAATACTCATGTCTACGTCACTTTTAGCCCAGTTACTTTTCATATTTTACTCAGCATATAAATACTTCACAGAAAAAACGATTTACACCCAATGGCATTAATACATGTTTGGTTTGTGTGTTGCTCTCTGGTACAGCATGGCTTCAGCTTTTTGAACTGTTGTTCATTCTTCAGACCAATTTTTTTCTCAAAAAAATACTTATAATGAAACAATGTTAAATTCTATTGAAAATGTTAGTATATACAAGTGATAAGATAATCAGCTGTCAAGTGGGCTAAAAAACAGATCTTGCAAAGACAATGTTTTCCCTGCAGCTACGACAGTGCATGCTGGCAAACTCAGGTTGACATGTTGAATTTACATTCATTGTGTTATGGATGTTATAATTAGCAGTTATAAGTACATGTTGAGATGACTGATATGGAATTCACAAATATGTCATATTTAATGAGTACTTTGATTTAAAAGTACAAATGTTGTACTATAAACTATTAGTTTTTATTACATGGACCACACATTAACAGATGCCAACCCTATTATCAGAGGAATGGCTGATAGAGAAACTTTTTCAATACTTTTTCATAATACCATTGATTTGTCATAAGCATTATTATGAGAATAATATGCAAACTGTCATGGATAAATATTCTGAGTATTCAGATATAGAGTCTATTATGTATATATTCAAAGGCATGACTATGACTGAACAGGCGCTTTATGTTAATTTTCTTTTTTACTTTGTAGCACAGCGGTTCTTAATCTTTTTTTGAGTCGTGAACCTATTTATGAATCTGATGAAAGTTATGGACCCCTTCCTTAGAAATGTTCACATAAACAACTTTGCATGCAATGAATATATGTACTTCATTTTACTGACATTTGCTTAGCAGTCTGCACTATAAGCAGTGGCGGGGGGCATTTTCTTTCATTTCTTTCGATGGGAAACCATTGATTGGGACAGAGGGCAGGGCTGTATAGTGGATGTAAATGTAATTTCTAACTTGACCCTCATGGATCCCCTGAAATCCATCAATGGACCACTTAGGCAACCCAATTTGCAGGTATTTATAAAGCTTTCGTCTACTATACCACCAGTGTATCTGCTTTATCTAATTGTCTGCCTGAGGATTAGTGTATCACTTTAATGGCACTTGATTGATTATATATATATATATACTGTATGTATTAGATACACTAGAAGAAACTGCACCCATAGTAGGTAGTCACTGGAAGATGAAGAACAAAGTACCTTTCATGTTGGAGGAACTATTACTAGATCTACTAATTCAAAGTATATGATCCAGACTTCCCCCTCCACCTTTCACAACTGCTATGAGCTGAAGAACACTGAGATGGATGAACAGAGGAGGGAGATCATATTCTTTGCAGTGATTGTTCTTTCAGTTTACTTCCCTTGATGATGATGATGAAGATAATGAAGTTGTCGATGAAGTCATTCACAATGACAATATATCAGTAGCCAATTAAATATGCTCTGCAAACCATTTCTGATGTCAAAGGCCATTATTAAGTACAAAAATTTTCAATATCTGGCTTGGTTTTCTCTGTGCATGTGAAAAATACCGTGACATTGATCACCTGAGCTGCCACCTCTTGTTCTGTCTGAACAATAGGAAAAAACCATAAAGATGCTTATATGAGTGACTTAAATCTGTTTTTTCAATTTGTTGTTTCATTGTTGGCGTACATTTTTGCTGTCAGTTTTTCTTTTTGCTTTTTTATTTGGACCAAGCAAAAGAACCATTTGACAGGCTCCTCTGTAGGTATGACAGGTCCTTGAGTTAACATTTTCTTCAAATTCCTCTGTGATTTATGTCTCATGTCCACAAAAATATGACTTTGTGACCTGATCACAACTGTGATCATAGAAGCATTTTTTCATTCACCGTGGTACATGTAAGGTGTCCAACCAATCATGGATTAGTTCAAGTCATCTAATGCAATGGCTTGCCCACGTGATGTATTAACAAAAAAGCTACATCAACTTCTTCACAAGTAAAGTGCTTGCCTGATTCTGCTTTAAGTTTTTGACGCATCATTCGCTTAGGTTATGTCAATATTCAATGTTAAAACTTTGCCACTGACACTCTACAGTTATTTTCTGTTATTGACCCTTTTCAGCAAGTTAATCTTGTTGGATGGTGGGATAGTCGGTTGCTTAGATAAATATAACATAAAAAGTATGAAATGCATATTTTCCCTCGTATGTCAAAAGATGAAGACATTTTCCACCTGTGTATCATTTTAATAAGACTCGTATTACGGTACGATACTTAGAGTGCGCTTGTTCTCCCGCCGGTACACCATTGAGGTAACACCAAGGCTTTAATGGCAATAGAGGTATTTCAAGACATTAGTTTGTCATTTCGTTTCGTTTTTCGTTGACAGCTATGACAAAGAATATATTTGTTTAGCAGGATATCTGCGTACTGTATGTGTGGATTCAAATATGTAGTCACATTGATGTTGTTAATGATATCTCGCGTGTCACTGTAAAGCCTATGAATCAATCAAGAAGCCTTACCGCATATTGAAAACGCATTTTTATGTAGACATGTAGGACAAGTAGTGCTTTCAGCAGAGGCACGAAATAAACGCCACGTATTGCAAATGCATAATATGAGTTACTTAGTTTCCAGCTTTCATGGTTGTTAGTTTCGCGAACAAGGTCACGTAACCTTTCATATGTTTTGAGAGACAGGGCAGGACCACTGACGCACTACGTGAAGCATTGCATGTTAAAATCTACCTTCTTAATGTAATGCTTTTTAAAATTCTGCTCCGTTTGGCAGTTTTGCGGTTGTTTCTGCAGGTCTTCGATGGGATGACAATTGCTGGCAGCGATGCTTTTGAAGGACATACCAAGGGATGCCCTGGTGCGACCCTTAACTCGGAATGAGGTGGTAGGCTTGGTAGTGAGGCTTACTATATTTGGGGCTGCTACATATTTCAGCATTAAATGGGTGGTGGAAGCATTGGATCCTACCCACAAGCAAAAGCTGCAAGCCAAGAAAAAGGTACATTTCAGCAGGTGATATTATTTACCTGTAGTTAGATTGTGTATGTCTATATAATAATAATAACAACAACTGATAACTATTGGTATACACTGGCCTCATAATAAATAAATAAATTTAGAATTGGGTAGTTCAATGTTTAGATCAACCTTTATTATAAGTGGGTCATCAGTACATTAAAATATTTGAAACTGAATTGATTAACTTTTTTGTTTAGGCAGAGCAACTAATGAAACAGATTGGTGTGGAAGGGATCAAACTAAATGAGCATGAGATGATTGTTGCTGCACATTTAGTAGATCCACGATCCATGAAGGTACGTGTGTGTATTGCAGACCTTTTACCCTTTATTGTATGTAGCATATTATTTGTTCTGAACAGAGGAGGAGCATGCAGGTTACATCTGTTCCTGCCTGTGATTGACAGGTTACCTGGCGGGATATTGCAGGATTGGATGAGGTCATTACTGAGCTGCAGGACACTGTTATTTTACCCTTTCAGAAGCGGCACCTGTTTGCTGGTTCCAAGTTATTCCAGCCTCCCAAAGGTAACTTTAGTGCTGTAAAAAACCAACCAGATTAAGCCCGTATACAACACACACATTAAGTTCAGTATTTACAAAGTACTTGTACTCAAAGATGATTAATTAAAATCGTTAATAATTAAATCTGAGCTCAGCACGTGCTTGTATGACCAGTAACTGGCTGTCCTTTCCGAATGTGAATTTCGCGTATACAGTGTTTAGTCATACAAGCTTTGTGATCATTGGAGGATAATGTGAAAATAGTTTTTCTTGTGTAAAAATCAACCATAGGAATTTTAGGATGAGGTCTGTTGACAGGTAGAAGAAACTAAAGATTTGCCTGCTTGTGTTAAAGCAGAAGGGGAAAATTCTGTCTTATTAGAATTAGCCATTACTGTATCAATTTTGTGCCTCTTAAGTTGAAATGTAGCTGTTTACACAGCAGACTAAAGGTGATGAATTTGTTTCCCAGACACCATGTTAATAATTACAGTCAAGATTTTGCTCTGGTTTTTTCAGGTTGTAGGTATAATTTTTGGGATCCCGAAGCAAGTGTGGGTAACGACAAAACAACCTGATGATGTATATAAAACGTAATAAGCACCAAAGCAGCATGTTGGGGAGTCACAGTAAGCATAGGCAAGCATGACGTGTTTAAAATCAGTCTTTCTCCTCTGACAGGTATACTGCTATATGGGCCCCCAGGCTGTGGGAAAACCTTGATCGCCAAGGCAACAGCCAAAGCTTCTGGTTGTCAGTTTATTAACCTGCAAGCATCCACGCTGACAGACAAGTGGTACGGCGAATCACAAAAGCTGACTTCTGCTGTGTTTTCATTGGCTGTCAAGATCCAACCATGCATCATCTTTATTGATGAAATAGGTAAGTTTAGTGTCGTTAAATTTCCACTTTTCTGTCCTGTGCATACTGACTTTGTAAATGAATGATAAGTATAATTATTAAGTGATTATAATCATTTGATAGAGGACTGGTATTCTGAAAAATCCTTAGTACATTTTGGCATTCCTACTGTCAGGAGATAGGGGCTGGACTATGAAATGAGGTTACTGGCTTAGCAATGCATCTCACAGCCAGCTTTTTTTTTTTCTTTTACTTTTCAGTACTGTGAATGACAGCTCAGAGTATATTGCTCATCTTAAATGAGTATCATTTGCAAATCATAAATTACCATGTAAATGTACTCTGTTTACCTCGTTAATGAAGTAAGCCGTCTTTGTGGCACACCTCCGTGAAGCTCTTTTGCGTGGTTGATTCTGAATTGGTGTGAAACTGGGTGAGTAAATTTGAGATTGTGCGTGTGAGTGAGATGCAGTATACTGGTATAATGAATGAGATGTATATGATAAGAGACTGTCTAAAGACTAACTATGTACCTTTTATGGTTGAGCAGTTATTGTGCCAAGTGTTAATATTTAATTAGAATTAATTGTCATATTTGTATAAATGACTTGATGTGGTATTACAAACAAAAATTTATGCATATTTATGCATGTCAAAAATTATACATTTTCTTTGAGGTTTCATACAGTTAATAGAAAAGACTGAACATTTTTTTATTATGAAAAAAGATTTGGTTTAATTAAGCTAAATTAACAAATTGATATACACAATGAAACTGTGTGTTTACACAGACAATGGACAGTGATTAAAAACAACATTAACAAAACTGTTTTGGTTCACTCCAAGCAAAAGCTTAAAGGGCAGGAATTTTAATGTACAACTATGAGACAGGAATCATAAAATCCTCCCTTCAGAGATATATAATTTTTTTAATTTTTTTTTTGTGTGGGTTTTCTGCTGAAAACTTCACCTGGTATTTCAGGTGGACATCAAGCATGAACTGAAACACACTCTGAAACCTGCAAGCCTGCAGCTTATTAATATTGGACTTTGATACCTGCGATCTAAGGCAACGTACAGTTCTGAGTTTAATTTCCAGACATTTGTGTAGATGTACTATAAAAAACTCTTGTGTTAATATAGTAAAATCGTGGTGGGTTACAAAATACATCTCTACGGTTCCGTGTTTATGTGGTGTTGTGATATGCTCTGGCTTTCGGGAGGATTATCACCTTGCATGTGCTGAGTGAGTCATCCACTGCTCTGAGTCATTAAACTTCATGTTCTCGGGGACGATGCTCACTTGCCTCCTCCTCCTCGTGTCAGACTCGTTCCTAAGGAACCGTTCGAGCCTGGACCACGAGGCCACAGCCATGATGAAGGCCCAGTTCATGAGCCTTTGGGATGGGCTAGAGACAGGAGCAGAAAGCCAGGTTCCTCCTTCGCACACTCTCCTTTTCTTTCGCTCAGTGCCTTTTCACACTCTACGCTCTTCTGCATCTTGAAAAACGAGATAACATCCCAACCCCCGCCCCCCCACTCCTTAAAATAAAAGACATGCTGAATAGTTTTACATTTATTAGTCATTAGGGTTTTTGATGTGTGTGGTGTAATCAGTCAAGGTCTGGCATTCAGCCTTCTGCTGGTTTTTCTCATGGAAATGCTGTTTTACTTTCAAACACTGCGATGGCAGTAACTTCCGGGCATTCTGCAGCCCCTGAGCTTGTGCCGTGTTCAGATGATGTCACCTTGTCCTTATAGGTGATGGTGATGGGGGCTTCTAACAGGCCCCAGGACGTGGACCCTGCCATACTACGCAGGATGCCCTCCACATTTCATGTTGGCTTGCCAGTAAGTCCCCACCCCACCCCCTTGCCCTTAAAGTCGTCCACCCATGGACCTAATGTTTTCTTCGTACTCCAGTCCACTAATCAAATCTGCTCTGTATTGTCACTGTAGAACCAGAGTCAGCGGCAGGCAATCCTAAAGCTGATCTTAGCTGGAGAAAACGTAAGTGACCTAAAGCGTTCAGGTAAACACTTGAGCATTTTATTGATGCCTTTGTTCATGTACCTCAACCTTGTGGGTTGGTCCCCCTGAATGTCGCCTTGCTCTCGGACCCCTTTGACAGCTGAGCAGTACGGTGGACCTGAAGGAGATTGCGGAAAAGACGGAGGGTCACTCAGGCAGTGACCTGCGGGAGCTTTGCCGGGACGCCGCCCTGTACCGTGTCCGCGACTACATGCGCAAGCAGCAGATGAAGCGGATCGTGCAGCAGCTACAGGCCTGCGACGGAGAGGACGGGTAGAGTTCCAGTCGTGCGTTTGTGTATGTTTGCATGTAAACTTGCAGTCTGTCAGTATGCAAGGTCCTTGCTTGCAAAAAAAGTGGATCTTTCACTGGACAGTAGCATTCTCAAATGATCGTTTTGGAGGAGAGTCATGATTATGATGTGTATCTGGGCCAGTGGCGGGTCTCTGTGATGTACTTTGGTAGTTATTTGCTGCAACTCCACTCTGTCCAGGCCAGTGGATGAGGACCGCCTGAGGCCCGTGACCCAGCTGGATCTCTTGTTCGGCTTGGACAAATTGAAGGAGTCCCAACATGCTTTGGCAAGCCAGGGCAATCTGAAAGACACACCTCTCGACTAGTCTTCCATCTGTGCTCTATCAGAAGCTCACCTGAGCCCTTTTAGAGTGTCCATCAGCCATAGTGACGTTACCAACTAATTGATAACCCCACACCTGTTACTTGCGTGGCAGCTGTCTGTGTGTGCGTCCTTATCGATGTTACGTCAGCACCATAATGAGCATTATGGAGTTGTACAGCAATTCTGCACTAATATTTATGTTTAGATTTATGTTTGTTTATCCTCTGTGAATGATGCAGTCTAGCTTTAAGGAATTTGTTGAGAGGTTTATCTTGATCTATAACATAGCTAAGAACTGAAAAGTGTAGTTGATATGCATGCTGTAGAAACCGAGTAGAATTAGGATGAAGGTTGTTCAATAACACTGCAGAAGATGTATCTTCTTAAAGCCTGTGTCGCTTAAATACTGACCGCTATCAATTTAGCAGATATGATCAGTGAGTTGTTTTGGATAGGCAGTGATTTCTGTTTTATGGACAGCACTTTTCTCCCCATCTAGGTAGGGTTATTTTATTGAGATCGCTGTTGGATTGTTGGTCCCCTTTTATATTTTCACTAATGTTTATGGCACACATGAGTCATCTTAAGATGGATGTAATCAGAAACACTTTGTGTCTCCATAGAAACCTGGCCGTGTGGTCAAAGGCAGATCCCTATCAATTTCAACATCTGTGAGGTGATTATAAGTTGCCATTGTGACAGTTGTTGAGTGCCTGAAATGGTTTGTTTGACACATAAGATGACTCAGTGTTTTGAATGCCTGCTGCGATTTATTGACATAATTTTTTTAGTTCGAGGCACTAAGTGTCTTTCCAATGTTGAAACCTGACCACAAGAGGTCACAAATGTTCCATTTTAATTCTAATCAGCTTTTTTTGCACTCACAGTTTTATAATAGATGCATGTGTCCTCAAAAACAGTGTTTGTTTTGTAGTATAAGCATTTATAGAAAACTTGATTAGATACAGAATTATTATTTTGCGATTAACTGAAATTATTTGATATTTCTATAAAAGATGCACTTTGTAACAGGTTATGTATTTGACACAGAATGGCATAGAGGAAAGTCAGAAAGTTTCAAGCTGGGACTGCAGATCTCCTTCTGGTACATCTCCTTGTAGAAGGCATGGCACTTTACCAGCTAGTCTGTCTTGCTAGATGTTTGCATGCACACAGTCACGTAGATTAGACATCAGGATCAGCTCATCAGTATCAGTATCCTAACGTTCCCTAAACGTTTAGCTAACGTTATTTGAACGTTTTGTGTTTGGCGGGTTCGGCTTACGTTTACATTTAGTTGCTCAGATGGGTTTCTTTTAACCGTCGTCCGTCACTCGAGTCTGCGTCGTCCACTGTTGTTCTTATCGCGTCTCGCTTTGCCTGTTATGACATTAAATGCCATCTATGTTATGATTAAATTAATTCAGATGACTACAGCTGCAAGCTGAGTATGTAGCCTTATTGTGTTGTAAACCAGTCGGTATGTGTGAGACCAAGCTGCAGTATGGTAGCCACGGTTTGTGCTTGCGTCTTTGTTCTGCGTTGCATGTTTGTGGCTCGCTGCTGGAGATAACTTGGGAGGCTCTGCTTTGAACCACTGTTCAACCTTCTCAGTGCTTCAGGAATCTCGCTTACCAATTTGCAGCTGTCTTTTTCCACATATTTGCTGTCAGATGAAGCCCTCAGAATTTGATGTAAAATGTGATAAAGGACGTATTAACAAAACCTGAATATAAGAGCATTCAGTACGCTGACAAAGTAGTTATGCAGCTACAGTTAGAGCCACAGGTATGGCGCTGAGAACGTGCCTGGGTGAAACGTCTGTGTACGAGGCAGCCTCAGAGATGTACAGTTTGTCCTCTAATATCTTTCTGGGGTATGTAATAGTGTGTTAGGGCAATTTTAAAGCACCTCTTCATTGACGTACCATAGTTTGTAAAAGCAAATGCATAACCTTCAAAACTGAATGAAAAGTCACAGTTTTTTCTGTTTTGCTCAAAACCCTCAAACCTGTGTACACACTGGATTGCCTGCATGTGTGCATTTTCCTTCTGGTTTCGTTGGTAGTGGTTGACAGTTGACAACGGATGGTAGCTTTCACCCAGTAAGTAATGTACTTCTAGTAAAAAAAAATATATATATATATTTTTTTGGCTGTGAGCTTTTCTGTGGTGCAAACCACAGTATATAATGGCTGGGCAATACAGGCTGGGAAAAACATAAAAAAAAAAATGTGCAGCATTTAGTGATTTTAGGTCCTGTTCCAGCCACCAGATTGTCTCTGCTGGTTTAAGCTGTCTACGTAACATGGAAGATCAGTACTACAAACACAGCCTGCATGTGGACATGGACAGTTTTAGTCCAGCTGATGTACTGTAGCATTTTCACCAAAAACTGTGTACAGCTGGATGGATACCATGTAACTAGGGTTATCTCTATAGCCAGTGCTAAATGTGTTGTGTTATGCCCAAAAGTGCACTGGCTGAGAGTCAGCTGTAATAACAGGCACCAGGAAAGAGAACTACTCCACACAGGCTTTGCATGATCTCTACAGCAGCGAAAGTATGACTTTAGTGTGGTAGATGTACTGTAACCTGAGCCTTTCCCAATCATCTGCAGTTCACATGGTGTGGATATACACTATACATTTTAATCCATTTTACTTAAGCGGCTCATCTCATATTAACTTGTTAGTCCACGGATCAGTTTGTAAAATAAACGTTGGCGTTTTCACCGCAAAATGGAAAAATCTGATCATCTTTAAAAAATACTTTAGAACATTTTGTTGCCTAACTCAAAAAAAGTACTAATTAAAATATTAGGCAGCAGTGTATAACTTCAGCATTGTCACTCCCCGTAGCACTGAACAGCTGAAGGAAAAAATAATATGCTGACTGCAATACAAAAATGCAATTTGTTAAGGTGCTGATGTCCAGTGTGTTGTTTTAGGATGCTACCTTTTAGATAAATGTAGATGGGACGCTAATGCTCTGTTTACCGTAGGGATGAAACATTTTCCAAAACACATTTCATAATAAGGGCATCAGTGGGGTCGCACCAAAAAAGCGGCAGACCATTATTTTATCATTATACCCGTTACTTTTATCTGTCAGAAGGTCTTCCAGCCCCTGGTGATAAACATTTAATGTGATGCCTAATGAGGCACAAACATATTAATCATATAAGACGGTGTTAAATGAAATTTCCTTGTACTTCAAAAATGCTGTCTGAAGAGTACATAACCTAACTTGTAAACCCTTCTGAGATGGGGGCTCTCTGCATGTGTTCTCTGCCTACTTTGCACTAAAGCAGTAGACCAATATAATTTAACATGCTCCTTCAGTTAATCCGTCTGAAGTGTGGTCATTGGGATTCATACAGTATCTCTCGGTTTTTCAGGTCGTGCCATCACATAGTACGGTTTGCGTTTTTATACTTTCATAATGTAATAGAAAAAGATGTCTTGGTGGTTAATGCGATGATTTAGAATTTTTATTAGGCAGTGTTTTTGGGTTAATGACACTGTTGGAAATGTCTGTGTTGCCACCATGTTTATGGCTGAAGTTGTGTGTTTTAGTTTGTCGCTGTGTGTGCGTGTGCGTGAGTGTGTTCCCTGAGATACCCCCATGTACACCTTGTTCCCCCACAGGAAGTTTTCATATCCTGAGTGAAGAAGCATTAAGACCCACTGGTGTCAGTGGACTGCTTTTATGTCATTACACCAATACATTTTGCCCGAGTAGTGGAGCAGTAGGACTAAGTTCTCTCTCCGACTCTTCTTTCAGCCCCTGTGCCCCAACATTCCCTCTGGGTTTTTGGTTTAGCGAGTTATTTTAGTCTGCATTAAAGCTGATGGACACCTGGAATAGAGGTTAGTGTAGGTGAGGCTTCAGCTCAATGCAGTGACATCACCGGTTCGGGATGTGCTCGGAATGTGGGCCCAGAGTTTTTGCCCCTGACAGCTGAGGCTGCGTCCCTCTTCATCAGCTGCCCTTGTTGTTAGGCACTCCTCTTTGTTTTTAATGGGTTTCTCGCTTGTGCTGCCATTTTTTGTTTTCTTTTTCTTTTTTTTTTATGAATTGCACTGCATAAAACACATCTGAGGGGTAAATGATGTGTATGTGGTTTTCCTCATTAAGCTACATCGAGTTGGGAGATTTAGTAGACAAATTTACTTCAAAAGGATTGTGCATGTTAGTTGGGATTGTGGGAATACAGCACATCTGCTGTCTCTGTTTTTCTATTGTCTGTGTGCCAGAAATATATGCTGGTTCATATAGCTGGAATGATGAGAAATAAAACAATATATATCGCACCTGCACATGTTCTGTTTTTTTTTTTTCTTTTCTTTTCTTTTCAAATCCACAAACGTTTAGAAAAAATTCAAGTGATATATGATGGAATGTTTAAAATTTTTACTTTGCTTTCCTATTGGACATGCTTTTAAACATTCTGTAATAATTTTAAATAATTCCTATTTTAAAATTAAATAATTTTGAGTTTACATGCAAAATTTGTATAAAGCAGTTGAGAGCATCACAGCTTGGAGTGTTACGAAAACAAATTGGACTGTAACCAGTTAAATGTGCCCAGTCTGAATGCGTAGATTGGTGTGTTAATCTGTGATTCATTTTAATGGACAGTGGTGGCTTTTAGAGTGTGAAATGACCACGGCACAGCTACAGTCTCTGAAAGACAGTGAAGAACATTTAATATCTAACAGCATTGGTTACGCAGGTATTGTTTAGATGAGGGGAAATGATACCACCTGTCCAAAGGATGGTTTGGTACCTGAACAGTTTCAGGTAGGGCAGAAAGATACTGAACACTATCATACGTCTTTGCCACTTCCTGTTCCTTTCCTGGAAAGTGCAATGTTAAAGGAGTGTCCTTTTTACAAGTGGCAACTAAAATTGTATTTGGGATAAATAGTTAGGTTGACATGAGTTAGGAGTTTAGACACTGTGGTTGGCAACACAAATGGTCTTCACAGACTACATAAGCCCCTCCAACCCCATTGTCAGTGGCCCTGCAACTAAAGCAAAGATTGTCAGAAAAATCCCATGATGACTTTCAGCAGACACTGTTCAACATGGCTGTAGATGAGAAAATTTACAAATTTCTACACTGAAGAGTACGGTGGTTAAGGCATATATTTTATAAGATTAATAGTATGGTGCACAAAAATTGCTTTGTTTCTACTGAATATTAATGTACTGTAATTGACGTGCAGATGCCTAATGATTCAGTGTTATGTCCTTGAATTTCAACCATTACCAAAGAGTAGTTGTTATGGTAATTAATTGTATCAGTGGTTTTAAAAAGGCAAAGCGCATTGTAATACCCGCCGACAGACGATGCAGTAATGGTAAGTAATTAATTATGTGCTGGAAATTGACAGAAGGTGGAGTGAGGGCTTTGTAATCTTCTCAGTGTATCTAGGATATGATGTGGCATGTTTTCAGGGCCCGTCGGCACGCTTGACATACAAATAATGTCCATGTGTTTTATTATTGTTATTTATTTTTTTAAGCTCTTCTTAGTCACTGGAAATTTCAACACGCTGCCTCGTTATTCCATCTGTTACGCACCGCACATCTCGGATTAAGCTTGCCTGACATCAGCTGTCAGTGTCGGGTTCTAAGCAGAAGAGTGGCTGTGTGGAGGTTCAGTGGGCCCTTAACGCATTGCTCTCGCTCTACAATGGAACTAATGTCACGTCTTAAAATACGCACGGATTTTCTCGGACCGTGTGACTGTCTTTGCGTTTTCTGCATGTTGTAAGCTGAAAACGAGAGATGTGTGATGAAGGCTGGGTGTTGTTGTCACAGCCGTTCGGTGACGTAGTGGTTCCCGAGCTGCTATTTATTGATCGCTTGGCGGTATTTTTCTTTCTGCGGTAAATATAAAATCAATGCTACAAAGGGTGTGTGGTTGTCAAGATCATTCTCCTTGTGTATATTCTGTTGGCACTTAAGTGCTGGGTCTAATTTATAAAGTTAACTTGTTCAACCTTAAATGCCTTGGGTGGTTTCATGGGCTCATGGGGTGAATGTGATGTTATATGATATACATGTATATATATATAATGTTTTATTCACAGAAAGGAAGCTGAAGCTATCCTCACCTCAGGATAATATTAACCCGACTTTGCAAATCCATAAATAAATAATTTGCTGTACTGTGCTTTCTCTGCATGTGATTTTTGCCCACAAGTGCTCGGTGTGATTTGCAGTACATGCATTTTCACCCTTTTATCTGTTTTTTGGCATCTGTCACAGTGCAGTGTAGATTTATATAAAAGTGCTGCACAGTCTACAGCAAATTGCATGAATGTATAAACCTGATGCAAAAAAATTGAAAGCTCAAGGAATTATTTTCATGCATTGCAACATTTCCTGCCTGTACTATATGTAAAACTACCATAATCTTGCAGATGGATTCATTACTCCTTAGAATTCATTTCCCTCTCTCAACCCGCTCTTTTCAGTTTTTGTTGGCAGATATGTTGCATCCCCTATCTGGTAATGGTGCCTCGTTTTGGATGTGAAGGCATTTTTATCCATGTAACATTAAGCACAAAAGGCCATCTGTTGGGAGTGTGTGTGCAGCCCTGTCAGTTGTTTTTTTTTTTTTTTTCCCCTCCCCCACCCTCCATCTCAGTCGCTATGACCTCTCGTGTGTCGTGTCATGCCGTGCTCTTGACTTCCCTCAAAATATTGACATCTTTTGCAGGTTTCAGCATTGTAATTTATTTGTACTTTTACATCTGTGTCAGACGTGTGTAAATGAGAGAGAGGGTGGTAGAATGGTGCAGTTGTAAGGAACAGAGATGGCGAAGGTGAAGGAGTTTAAATTCTTAGGGTCAAACGTTCAGAGTAATGGGGAGTATAGTAGAAAAGTGAAGAAGAGAGTACAGGCAGGATGGAGTGGGTGGAGAAGAGTGTCAGGAGTGATCTGCGATAGAAGGGTAGCTGTAAGAGTGAAAGAGAAGGTTTACAGGATGGTAGTGAGACCAGCTCTGTTGTATGGGCTGGAGACAGTGGCACTGACAAAGAGACAGGAGGCAGAGTTGAACATGGTGAGGTTTTCATTGGGAGTGACGAGACTGGACAGGATTAAAAACGAGCATATTAGGGGGACAGCACAGGTAGGACGGTTCAGAGACAAAGTGAGAGAGGCGAGACTTAGATGGTTTGGACATGTGCAGAGGAGGGATACAGAGTATATAGGGAAAAGAATGGTGAGGATGGAGCTGCCAGACAGGAGGAGAAGAGGAAGGCCAAAGGGGAGGTACATGGACATAGTGAGGGAGGATATGAAAGAGGCTGGGGTGACAGAGGAAGCTGCAGAGAACAGGTTGGTATGGAGAAGGATGAACCACTGTGGCGACCCCTAGAGGGAGCAGCCGAAAGAGGAAGAAGAAGAAGAAGACATCTGTGTCAGACAGTTTAATGGAAAGCTTTGTTTTTTTTTCCCTCACACAGGATACACAGGATTTTAGCAGATGTGTTCCTCATGGGGATATAGGGAAATTAAACCTGAGAAATTACAGAACAAAGCCTTGAGTAGTTCAGTGGTGCAGACTGGGAGCTGTAGGTGCACTTTGTTGACTGCAGAAAGAAATGTTTTCTTTGTAACTGAAAACTGTAGTTATTCTGTCTTCTGTACTCTTCAAGGGTGGCGGCAGTTGTTTGAAGTTGTTTTGTTTTGGGGAAGGGGGGCAAATAATAACCTGTATTGGTAGATATTATAAAATTTTCTTCAGCTTTGTTAATTATTTTCATTTTCAGTTTGATGGGATGGCAGCTTCCCCTGTCCTCTGCTGTTAGCTTGTTTTAATGTAAAGCAATGCAGAAATGAAGTGCAAATGTTGTGAGCATCCTCTAAGATGGTAGAAAAATGCTGGTGCTTTGATGGCCCAGAAGGTAGCATTGTTGCTTCGTGTCTTCAGGGTTGTGGGTTTGCATTTGATCATCCTCTGTTTGTATGTGTGAAGTTTGCGTGTTCTCCCTTTGCATGTGTGGGATCACTATGAGTGCTGTAATTTCCTCCTACAGTTCAAAGTCTTTCAAGTGAACTTGTGATTCTGAGATGCTCAGGGCTTGAGTCTGTATGTGAATATGATTGACCTGTGTTGGGTCAGTTACACTTCCAGGGTGTCTTCTCCATTCTACCCTGCGTTACCTTAGTGGGCCTGTAGCCTGTAAAAGGTAACTTGGGTAAGTGGTTTGAAATTTAATACATTTTCACCATGAAGGACGAGAAAGTTTTGCAAAATTGGTTTGTTTTGAATTGCATTTAATTTCTTACAATAGTAAAACAAATAAATAAATAAATTCCATCCATCACGCCCCCAACTGTGTTAGGTGATGTGCGAGGTGTGCTGTAAAGCCTTGAATCTCTATTAGATGAGGATCCAATATCTGAACAGCGTTTGTCTTTGATAGATGTTTTAAAACACACACAGAGCAGGCTCACAAATTCAGCCGTGTGGTGTGACATTATTTTCACCGCCCTGTGACTCAGTGCAAGCTGTTACCAAAGTGCTTGACGTTCTTGTGTGGAAAAGCAAGCCCACATCCTTTTGTCTTAACCCTTACAGGGACCTCGCCTACACGTCCCCGTCTCTGCGGTCGTGGTTTGACCCACACCGTGCCCTCAAGCGCGGCTACCGGATTGGCTAATAAACCCAAGGTGAAGAGTTCTGGTCATAGAACACAATGCGTTTGAGAATGCCAACAGGGCAAAGAGAGCTGAAGATGCAGAGGGCCCAGGCTGTAGTGAGAGAGGAACTGACAGCGCAACACCGCCTTACATACCCTTACGGGCACAGGTCACACTCTGTATAAGCAGTAGCAGCAGCTTTCAGGGAGAAGGTCATATCAATGACTGCAGAGTGCATTTTTTATCTGAGTAATAATACACTAATACATTTTAACTACTTTTTTTTTTTATTAGAACATTTCAATATGTCCTTTATCCATTTTGTTTTTAAAATGGGAAACGATGCATAGGTCACACTGTAAGTTACTTTCCCCACTTGTGTCCACTGGAGGATACAGTCCTTCGCTCATCCCTTCGTGATGCGGTAATAATGCTGCCCACGGTGGATTAGGTACGTTGTGAATGCCGATGACAGCGAAGTAAGATTACTGCCACAAAGGAAATATTTAATATTAATTGGCACAAAATGTGAGGCTCTTCACACTATCTAAACTGTAGTCTTATACATGTCAGCTTCAATGAAGTTTTAATTTACTTGCCTTGAACCAGTAGCACTGCAAAATGAGTTTCATTCCCCCCCATTCCACAGTAGAATTGTCATTTTAAAGGTCAGTGCTCCTCATTATGTCGTAACTCTGATGTCGTCAGTGGATTTGATCCTGGGAACCAGATCAGACTGCAGGCTGTTCTGAATTATAGCAGATCACTGTTGCCTTTTCCTTGGTTTGCATATGCAGTTGTTCTCGTCGAATGATTCGCAGTCATGCGTTCGGAGAATATCCATACATACAGAGTGTGCACTGTTAGGAAACCTAGGGTTACTGATTGATTATAAAGCAAACAGCTGTTTCAGTTATCATCAGTGCCTGGTGTTGACAGGGATCAGTAGATGTCTGTTGCATGCCTTTAATGTCAGTATATTGTTATGTATCCAAAGACATGCGGGTTAGGTTGATTGGTGTCTCCAAATTGCCCGTGGTGTGTGTGTGTGTGTGTGTGTGTGTGTGTGCGTGCGTGTTCATCAGACTTCTTTGCTGTTAAATACTGTATTGCGTGATTCGTACTGAATATGTTTAAATGGAAAATACTACAGTTATACCTCGTGCTACGTCGTTTTGAATTCCGTTTTATTTTAGAGTTTACGACGGTTTTAGTTAATAATAGAAATAAATAGAATTCTGTTTAAATCGGTTTATTCAGCTTTACGTCGGTCAGTAAACCGTCCAGCAGGCATCGGCCTAAAATGTGAAAATGTCCGGCTTTCATCAGTCACTGACTTGACCGTGTTGTTGGCTGTAATCATCTCTGTTTTAATCATAAAGAGCAAATTTTGAGGCTTGAGCCGCTCAACCACATGGCGCGTGTTCAGTGCGTTAATTAGTGTGACCCTGTTTTAATTAATCAACACGGCCACACACGTGACATGTCGACAGTTTTGTGTTCTGTTTTTTGTTATACGAATATACATGCAAGCCAATATACAAAGCCTTACAAAGGAGGACAAAGAACACAATTTTAGAATTATATATAATTTATATAAAATTCATATAATTATATATAATTGTTTTCTTTGTCCTCCTTTATCCTCCTTTTTGTTTTTGACCTTCGGTGTCCTTCTTTGAACATACAGGTACGCATGGCGAGGTATTAGGTTAGCCATTTTTACTCAGTTGTACTTTTATTTTAGACATTTTAATAAATATACTTATATAATATACATCATATCAGCATTCATTACATGGAATTTTTATACAGGATTTTTTATTAGGGCACTTTTATTGTTAAAATATTATAAAACCTTTGAAAAGCCAGCGTGATACCTTAGTACTGCTAGAACTGGAGACAATATTTATCCTAAAAAATAATCTAGTCAGCCTGATCTGAAAGTGCAATTGGGATCCTTATTACCAAAAGTAATGTACTTATTGTACCCTACAGTTCCTGTGTCAGGTTGTGTAACACCAGTAAATGTGCAACGCACAAGTGGAGGCTTTTAGATTTAACAGAATGTAATGTGGAGCAGCAGGTTGCTTTTTAGTGGCTTCGGTTATCTGTAGATTTGAACCAGCGTCCTGTGGTCTCGCCGAGAGCCCAGAAACCCGCACGCCATTCGGTATCATTCGTGGGCCTAGTCATAACAACGCACAGGGGAATGGCTTAATGGCAGCCACCTCCGCTCCCCCTTCACCCACCGCTCCCCGCCCCTGCACCTCTCCTGTGCGCTACTGAGGCGGGCGGGTCTGGAGGGGACAGATGATAGCGGGTCCGGAGCCAGCACTTGGGTCTTGAAAGCCCAGGCGTCACGTTAAGCTGTGGAGGTGTGCGCCATGATTTAGCACACCGGAGACCTTGGGATAAAAGTGGGCTTCCCGCAAAGGTTCCAGGGGAGCCATAATTACACCTTTATATCAGGCTGCTTGTGTAGAGTGTTTCTTCCCCGGGGTTTGGTGTCGCTGGCAGGTACTCATTCACCGAAGCTTTTGTTTCATACAAAAAGCACTTAATTTTGAAGGGCTTTGGGAAATTCTGCTTTCATGTATGTTTTTTTTCCTTTTCTCTGATGGTTTTATGGCGAAACTGTCGCAGATTGTTGTGCTTTTTTCCCGTGTATACAGTTCAGAGTACATTTCAGACAAATTACACTGATTTATAGTTTTATACCTTAAAACAATGTTAAACACTAATCTTTGTTTTACTTTTTTTGCATAATTGGTAACTTGTTTTACTGTTATTTTCTATGTAGAAAGCTTGGCTTTAAAAAATGTATCTTGACCATCCTTTGTTCCTTTATTCATGCACTCATTCTTTCATTTAAAAACAGTTTCATAGGTTTTGTTTATATGAATGTCCATTGTGAAGGTGAAGTCTGGCTGACGTGCCCTTGATCTAACAATATAGGACTGTACTAGTACAGGTTTTAGCAATGAGGATTCAATTGCTGGCCTATGGTACCTAGGCACCATAGCCTGAATAGTACAGACTGGTACCTTCCAGTGTTGGCGACTTCAAACGCTTACAGGAGGAACATTTAATAATGAGTCTGCTGCAACAGTGATTACATCATTTCCACAGGTAAAGACTAAGGTTTCATTTTTGACAATGACCTGGAGACTTGGATGGCTGGTTTAGTGGACCAGTTCATTAGACCATACCAGACCCATATTATGGCAGTGCATTGTCAATTTGTAGCTGGTACCATGTCTGGTACAAAGGAACATTCCCTGAATGCTTTTGCTAGAATTAGTACTTGCATAGCGGTAGACCTTGAAGACTGTGTTAAAATGAAACATTAGCATCTTATATAATTAACGTACAAGGCTTTTAGTCTATTATTCTGCTTTCAGCGGGCTGAACATTGAATCCACTCAAGGCTTGTTTTTATTCTGTTCAGGTACACATTAGTTAGTAAATAAAAGCACAATAACTTAATTATTTCAAAAAAGGTTGAGAATCTTAAAAATCAAACACAGTTTGAAAAAATATAATTTATAAAGAATTTACAAACTCCTAACATAATCCATGAAGGAGACCTTCTCTTCTTTTGTGGATTTTCACAAAGCAGCGGCAGAGCACAATGTGAATGGTTTGTTTATTCACAACTGTTTCTTTTTGTCAGTTTGCAGAATATTCAGTAAAATGGACTAGATGAAATCGACACAGCACAGGATTTTTAAAATGTTTTTGATCTTCTGTTACACTGTCAAAATGTAATCATGGCTAAAGCGGATTTTCCATGCAAATTAGTGACCTCAAGCATCCGCTTTCACCCATTTGGAAGCATGGTGATGATATGACTACTACAGCTCTGCCAACACTTCCAGTTTTAATCACAGGGCTAACAGTAGTAACTTACAAGGAAATAATTGGAGTGAGTCCACAACTGCTTTCATGTGGCTTTGATTAGCCCTCGCTGCACACTCTTTAGCAAACAGGCAAAGAACAGCAGATGAAAAGCGAATGTTGTTATTGCATCCATCAAAGCCGTATATCCTTTTTTTTCCTGAATAACGGATCCTTTTACAAAGGATAGCACAAAAGTTTTAGGGTTATTAATCTGTATGGTTTAGTTATGGGTTTGGCCCTTTTTCCAGTTTGTTCAGTTCAAGGCATTACCTTGGTATCTAAGCCTATTCGCTGTCATTGTAGCAATTTTCCGATCAATACTTGGTGAGTCTCTTGATGGAACTACCCTATCAATTCAAATGCAGGTTTCAGAAGGGTACAGGCAAGCCATCTATAGAGACCCTTGCAGTGAGTCATTGCAGGAAAGGCAGATGTGAAGTCTTTATTTCTGTGGCCCAGACATACACATGTCCAACCAAGGGCAGCAGAAATGGCTGATGATGTAGTAACTTCAACCCAGAGAACCAGGGCACAAGCAAAGTAAAGGGGTGTGTGTGTGTGTGTGTGTGTGTGTGTGTGTGTGTGTGTGTGTGTGTGTGTGTGTGTGTGTGTGTGT
>JABJVR010048324.1:0-24799 GCA_025773905.1 Chitala chitala
ATATAATTTTATTTTTTTTTAAGTATGTGTTTATTCAAAGTTGTTGTTTTTAATACAAATTACAGAATATAGTCTTTCATTAAAACATTTTTCAGGACAAGCATTAAAATACAGACTGCATTATAAGATTACTTTCAGATAAGCCTATATTATATTCCAACGAGTCCTTCTCAAATTGTTAAAAGAAACTGTACCATGCTTTTCAAATAAAATTAAAGCTTTCCAAAAAAATTAAAGTATTTTGTGGTATTCACCAATGCACAAACAAACATGATTTTAGAAATTTACATTATAAACATACATTTTTAAGCTTAATATTAAGCTATTAAGTTAATATTTTAAAAATGTAAGCAGTTTATTGGTCATGGTGGAACTGAAATATGTTAGTCATAGGATCATTGCTTATCTTACGTGCTACTGGCTGGCCCTCATTATAATTTCTGTACAGATGTAAATTCCTGAAAATAGCTTTGAGTACTTTGCAAATATTGTTTAACTGACAGCAGAAAACAGTGTCTTTAATGGTTTTGTGAAAATAAACTTTTAAATAATGCCAAATATGCCAGACTGTGGTTGCCTGAAGTAGTATTTGTCCTTACAGGAAATGAAAAATAGCACCAGGGGAGCATTAATTCCATACTGTACATACGTGCCATTTCTGAAAGTGGTCACCTGTCACTTTTTCTGACTGCTGAAAGGTATTTACCATGCAGTCCTTTGCAAAGATAGCAAGAACAAATTGTGTGGACAATTTTAGAAAGGCTTCTCTTCACACTTGAAAAAAGGAACAAAATGAAAAGCAGATGGAAAAAGACATTAGCTTGATGTATGTGTGAACGCTAATAACAGAGATGGAAAGAGAGGGAAGTAAGTTTTTGATGGTTCTCAGTTACTTTTCACTGTAAAATACTGGGTCAAATCAGTAAATTGTTAGTGATGAGCGGGAGAGGTGAGACCAGTTATCAAATATCTCTGCTTTTTTGTTTGAGAACGGAGGTGAGGTAGCACTGGAGTGGCCACAGACGAATACACAGAGTAGGCCACTACAGCAGGTCATCTGAAATGTAAAGAAGAGTTCATGCTTATTCAGGTGTCCCAGAAGAAGCCAGGTAAGTCAACAAAATACTTGGTGGAAAAAGTCTTGACTTGTACTGGTGGCTATAGAATGGAGACCATCAAAATAGACAAGTTTCCTTCAGATTTACACTATAGTAACACCAAAATAAGTACAACTAGTGTCTTATGGGGGTTTCCAAGATCTTGAGAAATGGTTGTACAGCTCAATTTAAAAGTCCAAGAGAATTTCAACTGAAATGTAAAAAAGAAAAGTAAAGAAAGAGCCTATTTTCTGAGAGAGGATCTACCCATAAAAGCTATGACACAAAAAAATAGACCCATTTTCGGTTTTGTGCTATCCAGAGAATGAGTTATACATGAGTTTTCTCTGAAACTACTACTGAAACATGTGTCTGAAAAGAGGGTCTCAAAGATCCATCCTCTGAACAAGAAGAACAAACACAGGTAATGGGAACCGAGTCCTCATGTCTCATGAAAAAATGTATTGCTCAAGCCCTTCTGCAACTTCAGACAAGGTTCCTGATCCTGATTTGATCACACAAAACATGAGTGCAGCAGTGCAACAAATACATCACAGCTGACAGCAGTGCGAGACGTTACCAGTAAAGACAGGATAAATATAGCAATATCTGAAACTGTGGGTGTGGTCAACATGAGAGTGTCTCTACCTTCAATACACTGAAGATGACAATTTTATGTATAAGTGTGAACAGGCAAAAGGTTGAGCCAGAGGCATGGTGCTCTCACAGCCACCTTACTGTACAAAATTCAAATGTCCCTAAAAGTCTACACCCTAATTAAGCAAACGTATAACCACCTTCCCAGTGCCCCCATTATGCATTTGTGAAATATAAATACACTATTCTGTTAGGAGTCACGGTATGTTAAGGTGTCTAAAAATAAATCAGAGAGTCCTGCAACCTAAAAAAAAAAATCAGCAATTTTTTAAAGTACTTTGAATAAGACTGTTGGGCAAAACACATGCAACTGGATAGTTCCTGTTGCTATGAATGCAACCCACTTTTCATTTGGCACAGTGTTGTCCTGCTGTTTTCTTATGAAAAGGTGGCGAGTGACCTTTGATTAGAACAGACTCTAATCAGGTTTTCAGAGGAGAAGCTCCTCCTACACAAGACAGTTTGTCTCCGCGATGCTCACATTTTCCCCTCCTGCCAGCTGTATGGGTGCAGACATGAGTGCAGCCCTGCAAACCATAGTAGATGGTGCAAGATATGTGCTCATGTTGCACTAGCTGAAGGTGAGCTCAGACTATTATTGAGGCAACTGTAGATAATTCTAACTCTATATAAGTGGAGGGATGGCTTTCTTGATAGTTTGATAGTCTACATGCATTGGTATTTTTGGCCATAGCATAAAAAAATACATTTGTCACCTTAAATTGCATCATGCTGAGATGTCTTTGACTTGTTCGTTCTTCTGTAGCAGCCAATGTGGAAAACTATTATACAAAAAGCACAGCATAGATTTCCTCGACACCTGGGGACATTTCAGTGTTTGCACATTATACAGGAAAAAGAAAGTAGGTTGAAAGAATGACAAAACTCACAGCAGCTCCCTTTTCTTTGCTAATAGGAAATGGCACATAATTGGGAAAAGAAACACATGGTCACTATAGACAAATCAGAAAGCTGTTTGCATTAAAAGCATGATTTAGGAAACAGCACATTTTATAATATTTTTAAATACAGTTTAAAGCAAATTTTCCACAACTGGGCTGTATATTGCCATTTGTTATTTATCTAAAAGCAAGTGTAGCAGATTAAATACATGATAGAAACACATGGTTGTGTAATGATGGAGGAATGACACAGCAGGTCAAGATCCACATTGCAGAGTACTTATTTTATTGTAATGAAGGCACAAACACAAATATGCCAGCCGATCAGGCAGAAGGACGGTAATCCAGAGGAGGCAGTTTGTGACAGGAACAGGGTCTGGGCTGAGCGACAGGGAAGGCAGGTAAGTGAAGGAAACAGATAGCACGAATGGGAATACAAGCCACAGACACCAGGCCTCTTGTATGCTCAGTTTCATGCATGAAAACACAATACTTCACAAGGTTAATTTGGTACCAAGGGTTGTTATACACGTGATTAATTCCCTGCGGCTAATGACAGGCTGAGACAGGTGTCAGGACACAATACATATCCTATAAACATCTGATTATTCCCACAACATAAGGGACATGAGTATGTAGCTCAGCAGTCTAATGCTCTTGTCTGGTAACTCTAAAAAGTCTGTGGCTATGTGGGTTTGAACCCTGGCATGGTCACCTGTGACACAAGCAATCCTAACTAGAACAATCTAAATCATCCGAAACTGAATTAATTTGTTCCAAACATATAATTTCAGTTGCTATTATAAGCGGGGGGTGGGGGTACAATGGCTCAGTAGTTAGCACACACCTCCAGGGTTGGGAGTTTACGTCTCACCTCCAGTCTATGTGTGTGTGGAGTTTGCATGGTAATCTGGGTTACCCCCACACTCTATAGACGTATTGTAAACTGTCTGTTGTTTCCAAATTGTCTGTTGTGTGTATGTGTACCTGGCCTGTGATGGGTTAGCATCCAGCCAGGGTGTCTCCTGCCTAGTGCCCCAAGCTCCCTGGGATAACCTGCAGGTCCCCCCAGGGCCCTACAGAAGTTTTTGAATGGATGGATTATAAACGGATCAATAATAAATTTGTGTGTACTAAATGGGACAGCATAAAATTCCTCAGATGGCCAAAAAATGCCTACAGACAAACAAAACACAATGCAGTAGACAGTGGTAAACTTTGAAGAAATTCTACATTTATTTGTTTCTAAAAATATCCTGATTTGTTTTGGACCACACACTTCATTATGGGCAACAAAAGTGCATAAAGTTTATGCATAGATGCTGCAAAAGTACAGGACACGTTAGCTTTATATGCATGACAGTCCTAATAATTGACTCCTCCATGCTCATGTCTGATTCAAAAACCCAGAAAAACACAGTCTGCTGTGGGGCTACACCACACAACTTTCAGAAACACCTACATACTGTACTGACAACTCTGCGTCTGATCTGAATGTCACTTCAAAGGAGATGCACACATCTAGGTCTCAGCATAACCCCACTGCTCCAATTATGGTAAAAATACAAATGCCAACAACAGGCAAACAAAGAAACAAGCTGTGATATTTAATCTGTTTGCATTTCTCAGAATGTCACATTGATGTTAGGTTTCAGTGAGAAACTGATACCACCTCAGTCTACACTACACATGTGACCATGGAGGTAATCACATATACATATGCTGTATAATAATTTAAGTTTTTCAAAACATCTGGAATTTTCCTGACAAAATGCACAACTTTGTGTGTATAGCCTATCCCACATAAAGAAAATTAATCTGGATGACTCAAAAGACAATCTGCCTAGACAAAAAACACTGAAAATGTCTTTTCAAGATGACACTCATGAAGCATTTACCAATATAATAGGTAAACAGTAAATCATTTTAAAATGTACTAAAATATGTTCTGCTAAAACAAGTTTTTTATTATTTGAAAATACACTTTTCTGACAACTCTGAGGGAAATACATATTGACACATGGTGGTTAATCATGAAATATTCAAATTTTGACTATATGGGGGTCTGGAATGAATGATGTATTTTAAAGGAATTACCATTGTGTGCATTTTTATATTTCTGGTCTTACACATTCTATAAACATCTGCCACTTTAAATGTATACCCTCTAGTAAATGTAGAATATAGGTATGTAGTTTATAATTTAACCATTTTTCAAATGATAAAACGTCATCTAAACATGTAATATTTCACATACATCTTAATGAGACCATTATTTTCTTATCTCAGCCAGTGTCCTTATATGAAGAACTTAAAATATGTTTTCACATATGCATGTATATTCACAGAGTCTGTATCACCTCCAATTGAAAAATCACATTCAATGCTACAGTTTATTCTTATGATTTAAATATGTATCAGATGTCCATGTTACAAAGTATCACTTCACACTATGGGACAACACATAACAGAGATAGGGCAACTGAAGAGTGATGCAATACTGCCATCTATCTGAGGCAGATTAACTGCAAGGACATGCAGCCTTTGAAGTTAACATAATAAGATAATTTTCTCGCTTTAAGTGCAAAGGCCTGTGTTCTGTCAGGCAGACCACTGACAAACACTGTTATCACCCTCCTTTTACTTAGGCTGAAATCATTGAAGTGATTGGTCTAATTCCCAGAAGTGTCAGAGTCTGGTGGCTGAGCTCAGAATGGACATTTAACATGAGTGAAAACATCATGCCTTGCATTACTACAGTCATACACTGGAGCCTTGCTGTTTAAACAAAAAAAATAATCTGCTATAAAAATACAGATGTTACACAAAGCATTACAAGAACATGTATATCAAGTTCTATATGTTTAGCAAGGGAATGTAGATGGGTGTATACAATAGGTATACTTTATTATACAAATGGGCTTAATATGATAGTATGCAGTGCACATAGTTAAAACACTCACAACACTTTTGGGAGTTCAGTGGTCTGAATGTAAATATTTCAAACCTGCAAAAAAAAAAAAAAAACTGTCACACAAAAAAAAGTGTCAGAAGTGCTCATGTGTGATATCACATGCTTGAGTAAAATATCTGGGAAATACTTTATTTGACAGTTCAAATTTGCTATGCTTTAACACAACTCACATTAAGCAATTTAAAAATTCATTACTTTAATTACATTTACTCTTTTTAACATTCCTGTAATCTATTTGACATTTTCAGCATTCTTCCTGCCACTTCTCTTTATCACACGTTTTCTCGGAAACAGGAGTCTCCCTCAGCCCTGACACACAGTGACTTGCTGTTACAAACCCTCAATGGTTTCTTGGAGCAACAAGATTCACAAGACATACTCACTCCAAGTAACTCATAGACTATTAAATAGGCTGAGACTACAACTGTTGCCTGTGAATGATGAGACTGTATTCTATGTGAGCACTGCTTTTGTTTCCATTTTGCATGTTGCTTATTGATGTGGCTGACTAAGGCAAACATATCTGAGTAGCAAAATTGTAGTGTGTAGTAAATTTACATTTATCCTTGACGGCTGAAGTACTTCTTTGACATGTGGCAGGCACTTATTGAAATACAGTAAACTAGAGAACTGGATTGGTCACCACAGAGCTCACACCTTAACACCTTTGAGAATTTTTTTGTAATGTGTTGGAGAAGACTTTACGCGGTGGTCCGACTCTCCTATCATCACTACAAGATCTTGATGAAAAATTAGTGCAACTCTGGACGGAAATAAATGCTGTGGCATTGCGTAAGGTTGTCGAAACGATGCCACGGCGACTGCTAAAGCTAAAGGCGGTCCAACGAAGTATTAGAGTGTGTGACTATTTTTGGCCAGGCAGTGTATAATGAGACACACGAATCGTTAATGCATACATGCGTCAACGAAATAAATTTTAAATCTTTTTGAGTATAGTTTTTACGACTCGAAACTCAGCCGGTAAAACTGCGCAATGAGCATAGAGTTATATAGTGACAAATTCTCTGAGCTAACGCATATGTTATTTATAATTATAGCGGTTTCCCAATAAAAAAAACAACGATGCGCTTAAAAGGGTGTTTTCTCGGTGTGCCTTTTAAAGTGAAACTTATTAGTAAGATCCCTCCATCTTAGACGATGCAATGCACCGTAGTGGCACATGCCAGCTGACTGTGTAGCCGCCAGTGGGGCGGGGAGGGGGTTTCTGAGTACTTTAAACACGGACCCATTTCGCTGCAACACCTTATTGTATGTTCCCTGCAGCAAAATTGTCATAACGTTTAATGTTAAGATAATATTGCAAATACAATAAAACGAAAGTAGAACATACATTCTTTGAAATGAAGCAGGTAAGATTATCTTGTAAACAAACGTAAGAATATGTGTTAGATCGTATTTCTGTTTGGTGGTATCATTAACACTGTAATTATGTGAAGGCACTGGTAGATGATACAGAAGATGTATCCCTGGATTTCGGTTCAGAGGAGGAAGAACGCTCATTAAGGACTGTCAAAATAAGGTGACTGGTAGATGCTGGGGAAAAATACAAAAAATGACTACCTAACAAAACGCCAACCCTAACTGTATTTTCTACCTGACTAAATTTACAGGTTACTTGGATGAACGATATATGAGATTATGACGGGACAACCTTATTCTTATTATTTGTTATATAGACCAGCGAATGCATTTACTTTTAAGGGAGTGAACTAAGGGTACATTGCATTTTCTTTATAGACAAAATTTCCATAATGTTTCGGAACATTTTGGTGTCTATAATATAATCCAATTAAATGTTGAATTATTTCATTTGTTTTCGTTTCTATTTTTAGGCATCCACTAGCGACGTTTTTCCACCTATTTTTTCGTGTAAGTGCTATTGTCACTTACCTGTTCTGTGACTGGTTCAGTAAGAGTTTTGTCACCTGTTTTGTGCTGATTATCACTCTGCTGTCCTTCGACTTCTGGTCCGTAAAGGTGAGCAAGTACATTGCGTCTCGAAATTAAAATACACAGGTGCTAATAATAATAATAATAATAATAATAATAATAATAATAATAATAATATGATAGTGCGTGTGTGTTTTAATTCATGTATATTGTACCAGAGTAGTCAATTCAGATGATCCACACTATTTCACTTTATGATTATGCACACACACACACACACACACACACACACACACACACACACACACACACACACACACACACATATATATTATTATTTATTATTTTTTTTAACAGAATGTGACAGGAAGACTGCTAGTGGGCCTGCGATGGTGGAATCAAATTGATGAAGATGGAAAAAGTCACTGGGTGTTTGAAGCAAAGAAGGTGTTGTAGCTTGGCTTTTAATTAATGTAGTAATTGGGCAAGGTAGTCATTGATATGCAGTATAAAAATTTTGCATTGCTGTCATTACTGACTTATTTTTTGGAATCATCGTTAATAACCTGCTTTTTATCCACAGAATTTATTAATAGTTACACATGATTCATTTTATTTTTCATTTTAATGAATGTTACTGAATTTTATCATAATTCAGTTAAATCATATTATGTCATTTTAACATAAATGTCACGGGCTGCTGAAGTATCATATATAGTACCTTTATTGTATAGTACCACTGCCTTATTTTTGCAACCTTTTCAATTATGAGTCATGAACGATGCTGATGTTTGGGTAACTTTCAAATGTAGAGATATGTGATTAGGCTTGTATGGTTCCATCCAGATTTCTCCTCAGAGCAAGATCACAACAACAGAAGCAGAAGCCAGGATCTTCTGGCTGGGCCTCATCATCTGCCCCCTCATCTGGACTGGGTTCTTCTTCAGCACGCTCTTCTCACTTAAACTGAAATGGCTGGTGCGGCTAAACCGTTAGCGCGGGGGACTATTACTATGGCCACCACTGTGATTATAACACCATCCACAGTTAACAGAGTTAGTGAAATCTGTTGCTTAGAGGGCACTGATTGTATGTGTGCTCTCTCATGACAGGCCCTGGTAATTGCTGGTATCTCCCTCCAGG
Organism: Chitala chitala; assembly: GCA_025773905.1. Taxonomy (NCBI): domain Eukaryota; kingdom Metazoa; phylum Chordata; class Actinopteri; order Osteoglossiformes; family Notopteridae; genus Chitala; species Chitala chitala. The sequence continues at coordinate 8,685 of JABJVR010048324.1, forward strand.
CAGCCAATCTGTATGGTTATATTCGATGTAAGGTTGGCGGACAGGTTGGTATCTCCAGCTCAGCCTCCTCCTTCCTTGGACAACAGTTTTTTCAGCGGGTAAATATGGACTTTCAGCAAATACAAGTATCAACATATTGCAGTTGAACTGACGTGTTTTATACATGTCTAACCTGTATGCCGAAACATACTTGTGACATTATATTGTATTGCAGTTCTTAATTCTGTTGAGCTGCCAATGGCAGACATAGGGCCCAGAATTTAAAAAGTAAAAAAATATATATTAGAAAGTAACTTGGGATTGTTTGACACCTGGTATGGTTTGTGTGGGTGTCGGATGCTGTAGAAAGGGAAGCACAGCAGCCTTTAAACTGGAGCTAATTAGTTTGTGAAAGAGATGTACAGTTTGAATCCATTCAGTGACTTGGGCTTTGCTTGAACATCTCATCTGCTGATGCGAGGGTTCTTATTCCACTGGGATCTTAACAAAAGAAATGAATGAGCCAGCATAGACTTTATATCTTGTTTCACTGCCGCCTGCTTTTCCGCCTGAAGATGTTAAAATAATTCTCACGGGGGGCTGAGAAATTGCATGCAAATGTAAAGTAATACCGGCTGTATGAGTGTGGTCTTCTAAATTAGTACGTTTCTTAACAATGGATGTCAACTGAGCTTTTAAGAACAACCTTTGGACATTTCAAACCCATATATACTGAACACCTACACCTATACATTTTCAAATATTTTTTTTAGGTAAACTCTGCATTACTCTGAAGCCGTTATATTAAATAACAAGCAAAAGCCTTGATGACCAAAGAAGACAGTGTGCTGCAAACTTTGTCTACTTTTATAAACCTGTGATCATTAACAAAAGGCTTACTTTTGTTTTGTCTCTATTTAAAACTGATGGATCATATGCATTGACGATTTCATTACACATAAATAAAAACCCTAAAGTTCTTTTCCCCTTTTCCCAGTTTTAACATACTTATACTGTCTTATACTTGGTGTGACCGCTTTTAAAACTCTTTCCAATGCTTTTTTCATTGCTTTTTCATGTTCAGTGCAAATGCTAACCATCATTTCAATCAGCACAGCACAAAAAACTGGACAATTACAAATATCAGTGCTGACAAAACCTTGCCAGCAGCACGCGTTGTGTTTTTAAATCAATATCGAGGGTATGTACTACCAGTCAGGCCCTGTGCCTTCCTCTGCTAGCAGAGCACAGCACAGCACAGAGCAGATTTTTAAACACAGACTTAGCTGACATCTGCCAGACACCCAAAATGCACAAGAAAAAGATTTGGATACAAATAAACACTGTGTTAGTATTCATAATCTGAATTAGTGAAAATCCAGATAGCAGATGCACTGATAAGAAGGTACGAGTGTACCTCCTTCTATCGGCACATAATGTTTCATGTTTCTTTCTGATCTGTAACTGGTTTGTCCTTGTGTCTCTGAAAGGAGACCGTCTTCTATTGACTACGGGCCAGGAATTAATAGATTAGGTTAATTGTGTCCTTTATATCTTGGAATGTGTTTATAGCACTGAAATTTGTTCAATTTGTAATCTTTTTCAAATTTTTGTTAATTGTACTAGTGTACACTTTCACGGTGTAGTTTGAGATGAACACCTTTAAGGCTTGTTTTGATGTAAGAGAACAGATCAGTAATCAAGGTATGAATGGATAGTACTTTTAATATTATAATGCAGTCCTTCAGGGTAAGGAACAATCTGATTATGGTTTCATATAAAAATGCTGATATTTCATTTCTTGTTTTCTAGCCAGACATCATATTTGGTGCACTGTAACTGAAGGTAGGCTACTCATTTGCAAATGTTTTTGCTTTAGCATGCAATTTCTAAAGGTATTGCATATATTGGGGAAAAATATATTTCATGTCCATTTATTTCATTTTACAGATGACCGGATTTATTTCAGAATTGCATCTGTTAAATGATTTTCAGTCTTTCATTATACCCTATTGCTGAAAACACACCTGAGATGACAGATGGTGCCTTTTTTATTGAAGAATGCTGAACAAATGGTGACTGTTGGCTTGGCATAATAAAAATGATTAGTATTTTTTTTTCATGGATATACTTTTATTTGTAATTAAATGTTGTATTTGCACTGCCAGATCTGTACAGTATCTTCCTTATGGGGCACGCGAAGACATTATTCAGTCTAACAGACTGTGTGTATCTGTATGTGGCATCAGTTTTGGCTCAATGAATTTACTTAGGAATAAGCAAAAAATAGCTCTTGCTTTAATCTTTACACATTTATCTTACTTGAATAAATTATTTGATTTTATTTGAATAAAATCAGCTGTGCTATATGTATATATACATATATATATGTAAAGGTGATATTAAATCAAATAATTGACACAGTTTTTTGACACAGACCTCGGAGAAAGAATTCTCCCTATGAAATATACAGTACAGTAAATATTGTAATTGGGACTATGTTTGTACGTACACCAGATGGCGATATTGCTCAGGATGAAACAGAAAGTGCTTTTTGGCTCTCGTCTCGTAGGAACTTGTAGGTTAGAGCAATAACTTCAAGATACAGGTATCCGTCAGTGCTAGAACAGCCATACAAGCGTTTTTTGCAACAACAATACCATATAGATTTTATAATGGTCAGAGTTTTTTTTTTTTTTTAAACTAAATGGTAAATAGGATAGTTTTCAGGAAAGACACAGGGTTCTACATTTATGTTCAACTTAACAAGACAAGTGTTTACTTATCGATTCACTTATGGGCTCATCTGAGATAAGGATAGCATACAAGTGTTATAGAGGCCAACCTAGTAAGTTGAGTATACATGTTCAAGTACTGACAAACATCCACAGTTTATATGATCCTTTACAAAGGGTGACTTAGAGTTATTGTGCTAGAACAGCATATGTGTACTTATAATATGAGAATACGTTGGGAAATCTATAGAACTATATTCGTACCAGGGGCTGGATTGAAACATACAGTATGGGTATGTTTGCTAGGGGTATTCTGTTTTATGGCTGTACTGGAATTCATTAGTTACTGACCAATAAGTCTAAAGATTGTGATTTTACAGCAACAAAGGTTTGGGGGTTAAAATATGTGCAGAGATTTATGAGTTTGCTGTAAAAAGTATAAATAATTCACAACATACAACTTAACCTCAAGGACAACTAATGGGAAAGTAACGGTATGTTATTCAGTATTCAGATGTTCTTAATGAATGTAATGAATTGGTATAGTCTTGTAAAGAAAGTATACTCTTGCTCTGTGGACAATATAACTAACAAATGTACATCTTTAGCAGGTACAGTTTTAGAAATAAACATGCTTCTTATCTGTATTTTTAACACATCGGTATTTGTTCAATATAGTTTTCTGCTTCTGTGATTTGAAAATAATATGGTAGCAATTGAAATTGTACTAGTGGACTATTTTGGGGCTATTTGAAAGTAATAAGTCTTTATGCAATTATAAGATCAGTTTTTGAAGAGCTGTTTTCCTACAAAAGGCACTAAACCACCCTTATTATTAAAAGCAGGCACAAACCCTTCACATGCACTGTAAACCTAAATTGACCAAAGTTATGTTGCATTTCTTTTATTTAATGTGACAGAAAATGTGTTATAAAGCTACAATATTGTATAATAATAACGCCATCTAAATGTGGAACTCTAGTCAACTTTTCAACTTGGCACAGGTTTTTACGCTGGATCCCCATTCTGACGCAACCACTCCCAAGCTTGGGACTGGTCGCACACAGGTTTGTGCAGGTCCAGTGGCTGGGATCCGAACCTCCAACCTCAAACAGATGAGGCAATAGCACTAACTGCTAGAATTAGGGCTTTAAAAAAGTATTTCATGGATGTTTAGAAAATTCTCATAAACCATTGAAAATTTACTGCTCTTTGCTGTGGGTTGTGTCAATTTTATTTTAACAATTTTCCCTGGTGAAAAGACAACACTTGCATACATGAAATGAATATATAGACACCAATTTTGTGCTTGAAAATTCAGTCTGAAAAAAAAATAGCATCTGCAGTTTATAGGAAAAAGAGTTATATAATCAAGAATGAACAACTGTTTTCCTGACAGATTTTGTAAATAGCTGCTAACAGCTTCATGGTTGCATTCTGCTGTGAAGTATATTAACCAGTCATTTTAAGAGATTTGAATAACTGAGGATGCAGATATAATGAGCGCATTTCCATCATAAAACAGAGAAGGAAACAGGGTGGGTGACTAGAGTGCTTTCTCATGTGAACTCAGCTGGGTTCAGTTTGAAGAGCTCATTGCAACAGATGCATATCTGCTCCTCATCCTCAGGCAGGCACAGTGCAGAACTACACTCTTCAGCCTCTCAAATGGCCAGTCAGATAAAAGGCTGCATTTGACACGTCTGGGTGTCAGAGGGCGCAACAGAACTCAACAGTACTAAGCAGAAGTAAAACAGACGTGAAAGGGGGAATGTAAAATGGCATAACAAGATTTTATTATTTTGTGAAAGCACACAGAAATCCAAGTGCGGTCTTCATGCTGACCTTGGTAATGCAATTTCCCTTTTTATCGGAGTTCAACCAATTTACCTTGTGAACAAATGAGATCATATTTGTCCTCTATACGTACCTTTGTGGTCTTACTCAGCTGCTCTTACTGAGAAAAGTAAATCTGCCCTTGTGTCACCCACAGAATTATTCAGTAATAGAATTCAAAGAATGAGCCTTAGTTTGTTCTTCAGGAATGTTGTCTCACCCATTGTATAACATCTCATTGGATATACCTTAAGACATGAATTTTGTTTACAACAGCTCATTGTATTTGTTACAATAGCTTTTGTTAACTGCCTTTGTAAATAGGTTGCACCACAATACAAGGAATGTAAACATTTTTTTGGAAAAAGACCTTTTGTGAGTCTACAGCCAATTCAGCATGACAAAATCATAAGGGCTGTAGACAGCTCATAGCAAGCGCACATGATCACGTAATACTGTTCCTCCAACAGAAACTGGCATTTGTCTGATACATTTTGGTATGCAAAGATGTGTGCCAATCTCACATTAACTCTCCTATTGTGTCTGGGCTTAACAAATTCAAAGGAGCTGTCAGTCTTGTCTGTAACATCGAACAGCCATTACACCTCGCAGCGTCCGATGCCCACACTCGCCTCCATTATCACTGTGGTTTACAAAAAGTTCGACAGCCTGCTGTTATTTTTTCAGATGGGCGACTCTGATGGCAGAACAATATGGGGAAGGATTTAGCTCTCCTGTGCTGCGTCTGCCTCACAAAGGGAGCTGAGAAATTTCCGAATAGGGGAAAACAGCTTTAATTCTCTTACAGTCGTGTTTGCTAATATTTTACGTTGCCGACTTGCAAGGATACCGCTGCGCATAATGTCTGTTCAGCTGTGCGTTCATTCGCCATGTGTAACTACAGGTGTGGCTACTTTGCAATGGTATCCAGTCGGTATTAATTAGCTGTGCAAGGCTTTGCCTCCAGTGCCAAAAATAGACATAATGGAGCGAACTGCAGCCAAAGGAGCCCACTCCGTCCGACACGTCCCAAACACTGAGACGGCTAAAGCACGAGAAATGGAAAGCGAAGCGAAGCCAATTTGTGCAGAGGACGCGTCCAGTTTCATGGGGAAGACGAGCCGATCGCAGCACCTCAGTCCGTAGGGAGGTGGGGATACAAAAATGTGTCCGTCTTCTTCCCTGCTCAGCCGATGAGCAAATAACTTGTGTCGTCGTACTTTGTATTTATAAAAATTCCTGCCGCAAAGGAATGAGTCATGCGAGTTTTGCATCAAAACGAAATCTTTTCACTCCAATAATAGCACAGTGAGAACACTGCCATCAGTTTAGTGTGGAGCTGTATAGCTGTCAAATTGAAAGCACATCTTTACAGCCTGCTAAAATGGCAATAAACCTCCAACTTTGTTATGCAATACATCTAAAGAAATTTTTTAACTCGCAAGCTGATGTCTACAATAGGCTACGCCAGAGTTTTATTAAATGATTGTGGGGAGCTTACACTGCTGTTGAACATATCTGAATCTTATGCAACCCAGAATGCAATGTAGTGCAGTGGATGTGGACACCCAGTAAACAAGTTCAATAGGTAAAACTTTCTTTTTGCAGGTCATCTTGACCACAGTGTTATTCCTCCACCATCCTTGCTGTCTTATGTTGATCGTTAACACAGGAGAAAATGGAAGTGTGACCCCACCCCCCAATAGCAAAGACATTACACAAATTCCAGGCCAATTTGTATTGCTATTTATAAAACTTGGGTGTTACTCTCTTCTCTCTTCAGTGAATACATTTACTTGATAAAAAAAAGCCAAAAAAAACATGCTGTAATTCTCTGTGGAATTTCAAACTTTAGTGGAAAGCTCAAATTCTTATTTAAATTAAAAATGACTGGGAGGAAACACTGTACGATAAAAAAACGAAAAATCTTTAGAACTTTAAAATGTTGAATGGTGCAAGTGGTGGCTGTAAGCTGAAAGAATTACATTACCACATGGTATTACATATATAAGGTTTACCCAAAAACATGTCCGGATAAAAAATGCACTATCAGTATACTGCAGGTTGAAATTATGCTGCTGGAATAATTTGGCTCTTTGAAGCATGGGAATACAGTGAAGCAGCTTACAGCCCTGAAGTCTGATGAGGTGTAGATTGTTAAAATTTTCCTAGACTGCAAGCTTTCTGGTGGTAAACAGTGCCTATTAAAAATGAAACTGCCTTATTGCAGTATTGCTGGTTTTAGTCACATACAATCCTGTTATGTAAATGTGTGTAGACTTTAAAGAAAACAGGAGTGCATTTGACAAGCGAACAGGCAAATACTGTCATATTTTTTTTAGATAGCGTGGATAATAACCAAAATACATTTCTGTTGAGATAGCATGCATTCTTTGAGTGAGTTTTTATATTATATTTGTGTGTGTATATGTGTGTGTGTGTGTGTGTGTGTAAGCATCTTCCAGGCAGAACATTGACTGTAGGGCTAACACTCATAAAACTCTGCAGTAAAACTATGTTACAGTGTGCACTAGTGGCTGAGTCAATGGACTGGCATTGGTGTCATGTGTCACGTTAGAATGTATGCACACATATAAGTGTGCCTTTTGTCATGATCAAATAAGTTCTTCAAAGGGAGATGATCTTTGACTGGTACACCTAGTGAAGGGAGAACAAAAGGGTTAAAGAAGAAAGCTTTTCTGCAGGCTAAAGACAATTCAAGCAGTTGTCTGATGACATGATTATAGAGCAGACATGCGGGAGTTCCACTAGTACAAGGTAAACATTTCCATACCCTGCACCTGCAGTTAAGTGCAAAATATAGTGGGGAGGAATATATCCTGTTTATATTGTACAAGAGGAATCTGCTGGGTTTTGTTACAGATTTAATACATTTTGAAAGGTTAAGTTGCTCAACACAGATCGGTACAAGGATTTGACAGAAGCCTCTGCAGTGGTTCCCATGGTGACGATGAGCAACTGGTGGGGAGGGGGAAGAAGAGTCACAAAAAAAAAGCAGGGGCCTAGTACTGATCCCTAGAGGACCACTGTAGTTTGACTCTGAACTGCAGCAGTGATCATAGATTTGTGGGTAATGACAGTAAGGTCTGACGGTCATCTGTGTACCCTGCTGCTCATATAGCCAGAAATGTGAGGAGTGGGGCTTATCTTTGGAGTTAATACCGGTTACAAGGATGTTGTTCACACTTTATTTTGTTTGCAGTTTATTGGAATATATTTGTGCTTCACTTAAGTATTACAATATTTGCAATCACCATCCCTTGAGTTAGCTGACTTGTATAGTGCTTTAAAAGTCTGTCGCCGTAATGCAGACTATGAAGGCTTTTTTTTACTGTACCAAATGTAATTTTATACCACTGGAGGATTTATAAATCTGACAGTTGATGTCAACACACACTTTTACATCTACCTTTTTATTTACAACAAAGGTGAGGCAACCTGGATTATTTTAGGGAAATGGTTTGGGTTCAAACTGGTTTTTCCTCAAAGAATTTTACCGACTGACTAGCGTAGGAATGCTTATTATGTAATAAAATTTACACCTCCATAGAACTTGAAATAATAACAAAAAATGGTCATTAAGGATCAATCCTTTACTTTTATTTTCTTGTGTTTTTAAATTCCATCCATTATCAAACCTCTTATGTTGTCCAAGGTTTTGGGTGGCCTGGAGCCTATCCCAAGCAACCTAAAGTGCAAGGCAGGAGATACTCAACCCATCGCAGGGCACACACACGCATATAGATGCACACTAAAGTGAATTTTGGATTGACCAAGGAGGAAAAAATGTCATGATCATTTTGAAATGGTTTAAGTTCTAAGACCTAATAAAATAGAACGATTCCTCTGTCAGGTTTTGAAAAATTGAAAACAAAACAAAACCCATGCCAAAAAAAATGAAAAACATGACATTATTTTAAATCATTTCAAGTATATCATCTTCATATTTAACAGGGTCCTTAATGTCAATACTATTTTAAACTGAATATAAAATACAAAGGGAACACATCTCCAGAATAATTGTGCAATAATAGCTATTCATAGAAGAGACTAGTCTCAGAAGAATTGAGAATGATGTAATCAGACATTTTAGAAGGATGAGACCATATCTAGGCGACAGAGTGACTCAGTTGGTAGCGCTGTTGCCTCAGAAATCCAGGCTAGTGAGTTTGAATGTGTCTCTGCACTGTGTGTGAAGTTGGCATGTTCTGCCACATTAAGCTCACACCAGTTCTAATGGTGTTCTTGCAAAACTATCTAGATGCTGGCTAAGATCAGCACCTTCATGAGTTTGCACACAGAATTGAAGATTGAGCTGAGAATTAGTGTGCTGGCAGGTAAGCAAGACACCTCTTGTTGCCAAGCATAATATGATACTTTTGGATTTTTTGACTCATTTAAATTACAGTAATTGCATCAACTCTAGCACGTGTGTGCTTGGTAAAAGGTTTTTAATGAAACAGTGTTTGGTTATTGTGTTTGCTCATATTCTGTTTCCAATGCAGAATTGTTCTTGTTATGTTGTGAAACTTGAGAAAAGATGTCCACACATAGACACACAAAGCATGTGTGGTTCTAGACTGACACTGAGAAGAAATGTAGATAAGATCTGAGCGTGGCCTCCACAAACTGTAGCTGCTGGGCTGACCATGTGAAATGGTTTGGATTCACTGTGAAAAATGGGCTTCATAAAACTGAGAAAAAAGATGTTTCTGTTACAGGGAGGAAATAATTTTAGGCCTCTTTTTTATTTGACACCGCAAGTGCTAAGGTTTTATGATGTTTTTAAAGAAAAAATAAATAAAATAATAAAAGTGTGCATGTCAGGAAGTTGGCTTGCTGTGTCTGTGGCTAACTGAAATGCACACTTTGTTTCTTGTCCAGAGTGTTATCTGAGAAAAGGATTATTTTGTATCTTAATGTGCATATGAGAAATTTCACTGAAAATTATAGTCTCCTTGGAATTTCAGATGCCAAATAGATAGTTGATTCAGTGTTCATAAATAAGCATATCTTTCGACTAAATTAAATGCTGTAATTTACAAATATGAGCCATAACGTTATGACCATTAATATGCTGTTAGTCCAAAACGGCTTTGACCCGCTGAAGCATGGACTCTGGCCACCGTTGTTGCCATGAAGGGGTTTACCTCATATCTCATCAATAGCAATGTTTAGCTAGGTGGCACGTGCCAACCTGTTGTCCATGTTAATGGGGAAGAGTGTTTGTGCTGAACTGTGTGTTGTGACACATTTCCTCCATAACCACAAATTACATTTTCTGCAACTTGTGCCATATAGCCCTTCTCTTGGTTCAGACCAGATGAGATAGTCTTTGTTACAATCACACAATGATGAGTTTTGGACACTCAATACCCTGTGACCGATTTGTGGTTTGTCCCTTCCTGGGTCGCTGTCCTTTAGTACTTACAATTGCTAACTAGGAGCACTGAAAAAGTCTTACTATTTTGGAGGTGGTTCAACTTAGTCATCTGGTTGAAATGATATTGCCCTTGACCAAGTCAATCAGCTCTTTAGATCTGACCATTTCATTTCTCAAACATCCAACACACCATCTACAAGAACCAACTGTAAACTTATAAACCATCTTATATATCCCAGACTTTCACATATGGTGTTATTACAAGATAATCAATGTTCTTTACTTCACCTGTGAGTGGTCATAATGTTTTGGCTCACTGGTATACACCAATCAGCCATAACATTATGATATCGATAGGTGACGTGAATAACATTGATTAACTCATTACATTGAGTGGGATATATTAGGCAGCAAGGGAACATTTTGTCCCTGAAGTTTATGTGTTGGAAGCAGAAAAAATGGGCAAGCATATGGATTTTAGTGACTTTGACAAGGGCCAAATTGTGATGACCAGACAATTGGGTCAGAGCAAGTCCAAAACTGCAGCCTTTGTGGAATGTTTCTGGTCTGCATTGGTCATTTCCCCAGATGAGGGAAAACGAAAAATGTAAGGGGCACCAGCTAAAACTTAGTGCACCAAATGGTCAACGCCGGCTCTGACTGACTATAACCCAGTGAACCGACAACAGGGTCATAGGCTGCCAGGGCTCACTGATACAAGTGGAGAGCAAAGGCTGGCCTGTGTAGTCCGATCCAACAGAAGAGCTGCTGTAGCTCAAGCTGCTAAAAAAGTTAATGCTGGTCGTGATACAAAGATGTCAGAACACACAGAGCATCACAACATTTTATGCACTTTGCTACATTGCAAAAATGGTTCAAGAATGGTTTGAGGAACACAGTAAGTTTGAGGTGTTGGACTTGGCCTTCAAGTTCTCCAGATCACAATACCATCGATCATCTCTGGGATGTACTGGAAAAACAAGTCAAATCCATGGAGGCACATCTCGCAACTTACAGGACTTAAAGGATCTGTATAGTAATGATGGCTTAGTGCCAGTTACCACAGCATATCTTCAGAGGTTTAATGGAGTCCACGCTTCAACAGGTCAGGACTGTTTGGGTTACGAAAGGGGGACCTACTCAATATCAGTTCATAATGTTATGGCTGATCGGTGTATATGACAAACGTATGCTTCGGTTATATAACTTAAAAGATACATAGAAAAGCATGCTAAAATATATATTTGAAAAGGCCAGAGTGTAATATAATGCAATGTCTCATTATATGCCTTAGTTTACATATAATATGAAAAATTTATAGACACATAAAATGTCACTGAACATATAATACTGAATCTGTAAAGTTAAACACAAGAAAGAAAACTGGTGTTGAGTAACATCACTTGAGATGTTTGTTCCAGCAACATGTCACCTTTTCATTAGGTATGTGCTGTATAAAAATGTCTATCACAGACAAAAATAACTCAAGATAAAGCAAATATCCCACATGTCACTTAAAATCTGCTCAGAGGCTAACCTCACATTTATTTTTTAGAGTGAAAAAATTCTTTTTTTTCTTGAAAATGTTGAGCTGAGAGTTTATTGCATCAGAGACATACCGGAGCTAAGCTGCCACTGAAGACAATATCAGGTCACCAGTTCACCCAAACAAGTCAAAACAGAATTATTATCTCTCTCTCTCTCTCTCTCTCTCTCTCTCTCTCTCTCTCTCTCTCTCTCTCTCTCTCTCTCTCTCTCTCTCTCTCTCACAAACACACACACAGAAATATTACAATGCAATTAATTAAAGAATTATAAGAAAAAATGTATGTAACCAATCTCTCTTCTGCATAATCGTATCCCCGCATCCCCATATAGATACATGACAAACTGGAAGGTTTTGTGTTGCTGTTGACGTAAGAATCTGAGCAGCCTGCCAGGTCTCTCCCATTATGCCCAGCAAGAACAGAATAAATGGCAACAAATAAATGGAGGTTACCCACTTTAGAGTGACTCACTCGAAACTCCGGCCGTCGGTATGCAGACACTCTCAGAATCCCTGTATGTGTTGTGGTGTTTAATTTGTTTTCCCCCTAAATGTAAAGAAGAGCCCCTGCAGCAGTTTGTCCCTCTCCTCTGAGATCTCCCTTGTTGTGTCTCGTTATGAGGGCCTTCAGTGTTCCCAAGTCCTGGCCACCAGCTCAGCTGGGTGGAGTTAGAAAAGATGTGACGATCCCTCACTTGACATAGTAAAGCACTGTCAAGATAATGATGCTGCCGTCCCATAAGCACGGAGAAGTGCAACCAGGCTATGGCTAGCTGAACTGCCGAGGTGCAAAGATGCTGCCTGTTCTGCTGGTTTCTCAATGGCAGTTCCCTGCCTGTGAACCCTCTTGTGTGGGCTCACTGTGCTTACTCTCCCAGTGCCTTGCCTCACATTCTCCTCCCGCTTCTTTCCACAGCGTAACATACACTTTTCGCAAACTTCTGCTAACTTTCTCCAGGCATGGGGACATACTGCTCTACCGCCTGTGACAGGTACACATGCCAGGAAGGTAACCACATGATCCCAGATTAACTTCCCAGTCTTACCACATCCTTACTGTACACTGACAGTCCTTGGGCAAAAGTTTGTCCAGAACAGCAGCAATAATAATGCTCCTGCTATTTTTCTAATATTTTTATACTTACCTATCTTGATTTAATTTTCTTCTTGATCAATTCTTGTATGTAAAGACAAAATGCCTCTCCTCCCACTTCTTTGAGTATAAACAAATATGTCATTTAAATGGAACAACACTGCATTGTGTCTTGTCTGATAACATGGAATTATTTTGGTGTGGTTTATTCTAATTTATTTTCCAGAGCTGGTTATCTAATTTAGAGTTACTGTGAGGGTGGAGTCTATTCCAGGAGGAAGGGTGAGCCCTTCCTTGATGGAATACCCATGATAACACAGACACACGTGCAAAACAGGACCATTTAGGGATATTACTGCAATTAAATTACACCTTTTAAATGTGGAAGGAAACCTGAGCACTAGCAGAACAACCACACAAACATGACAAGAAAGTACAAACTCACACAGATGGATAAGGCATTGGGTGCCATAGTTTAGGTATCTTGGCCAATGGACCTACCTCTTTACTTGGTCATAGTCAGATGAACAGATCATAATGCATTGAAAGTTAGATTTCACAGCTATTATATGGAACTGTAAAGAACAAATACTTAAAGTAAGGTTTCATTTCTTTGTCAGAAAAACCCTGCTCATTTCTCAAAACAGAATTTATTGTTTTCAATAAAAAAAGAGCCACTGTGGTGAACAGAACATTCAACTGGATAAACAGAGAATGGATGGATGGAATAAACACAGGTGTGCATCTTTAGTTTACGGCAGGTACACAGAATCCGAACCGTGTTATTTTACCCAGAAGGTTCTTGTTTCTGTTGTAAATGGTTGCAGTGTGTGCTTTCCAGGTTTTAAAAAACAAACTATGGACAACAAATGTGTATTTATATTTTTATTGGTCTTCAATGATCATATGAATAATAGCATTTACTGAAGATTATTACTTTTATGTTTTGTACACCCAACAATTCATTTTAAGTCATTATGTAGATTAATTGTTTTTTTTTTTTTTTTTTACCATAGTCTGTTATTTTTTATCCTCCAAGAAGAACACTGCCAGCGTGGAATTTGAACACAACGCAAGTCAGCAGGGTGGCCCTTCATCATCCACTTAGTTCACTTTGGTCTTCTGAATCCCTTTGAGTCAGAGAATTCACATGTATTTGTGTGAGTGAAATGGCGCTTCAATGTTGTCTGTCTACAGCTGAATGACAGGGCCACCAGTGGGATGCAGCAGAGGCCAACCTAGCACTGCAAAGTTTTTACCTTATGCTGGGTAATCAGCAAGCAGATGTTTCACAGTGTTTGTAAAAGCGCAGAAATACATATCACTAAGAGTATTTAATTGACTAAAGAAAGGTGAGTTTTTGGCATTGCCTGAGGGTATGTTATTCCAGAACACAAGCGTGCACATGACAGCACGTGTACATAGAAATACGCACACAAACGCACACACGCATTTTCTCCTTTTGTTTCTTTCACACACATATGCGCGCAAGCAGACAACACACAATAAATTCACAATAAATCATCGAAATAACAATTTACGGCTAGAATGTGTAGCAACGCGTCTGAACGTTTTAAAACGTTCGTATACGGAATAAAAACAGGACAAGGTTCGCAGTGAAACGTATCGTCTCTGAGGAACTGTGAAAATAAGTGTTTGTGAAAAGTGAGCAGTTTTCTCCAGGAGACAGGGAAGGAAGTGATCTGTATCCAGGATGAATATATTCAGACTGTTGGGAACAATGTTGTCAGATTAGCTCAGTGAGGTTTGGAAAGTGGATAAGACTGCTTATTTTTCCACATGAGAAGAGCTCTATTTCTGATACAGGCTCAGCTACTGAACCGCCTCTCCTGGTTCTATGTGATGTTCCGTATAATGTGTTTTGCTTCTAGCCTATTTATTACTGGAAATGAATCAGATATTCATTCAGGAATTTATCGTCTTCAAAACTCCATTAGATCTTACTGTAAAATGTATGGTAAGCACATCAATAAAAAAGTAAAAAACAGAACAGAATAAAACAAACTTTCATGATTTTCAATTAATTAAAAATTTTTTTCTAATAATAATTTGATGACTGCAACACATTTCAAAAAAGTTGGGACATGGCCTTGTTCACCAATGTGTTATATTACCTTTTTGTATTTTGCCCTGAGGACAGAACGGCCAATATTTTCATAACAGACCTGAAATGTGGACTCGTCAGACCACAGCACACTTTTTCCACTTCACATCAGTCCTTAAATCTTAAACTGATTGACTATTTTCTCACACAGTTGTGCCCATACTGACGAACCTCTCCCCATCCTTGCCTGTGATGGACTGAGCCTTTCAAAAATGCCTCTTTGAGTATCACCTCTTACCAATTAACCTGTTTACCTGTGAAATGATTGTGTTTTTTTTTTTTTTTTTTTTTACTTTTTCATGGTTTCCTTGCACCTGTCCCAACTTTTTTGAAACGTGTTGTAGCCATCAAATTCATAATAATAATTTACAAAGTACAAAACAGTCGATCCCACCCTGGGTGTTCCCTGCCTTGCGCCCTGTGTCTCCTGGGATGGGCTCCAGCCTTCCCCACGACCATCACCAAGACTAAGCGGTTAAGAAAATGACTGACTGAATATAATAATAATAATAATAATAATAATAATAATAATAATAATAATAATGCCCCCTTTCCACCAATCTACATCCATTTTCCAATCTGCTCATCGTACACTAGGTGGCGTGGACCCTGGGCACAGGGCGTGGGACACCCTGGATGAGGTGCCACACATCCCAGGGCACAGTTACACATTACGGGCAGTTTGGAAAATGCCAGTTAACCTACAACGCATGTCTTTCGAGTGGGGAAGAAAGCAGGGTTGCTCGGGGGAAGCCCGAGGCACGGGGATGCGTTCAAGTTCCACGCGTGCTGAGCAGGGCAGGGATTGGAGCCTCATATACAACAAGCACAAGGCAACAGCACTAAACCTTAAAAAAAAAAAAAAAAAAAAACCGCTCCCCCCCCATCAACTTTTTCTGAACCACACCCAATATTTGCTCGGAGACGTCATAACAGTGGGAGGAGACCCGTAAATAGTTAACACTTCTCCAATTTAAGTTTTCTCTTTAGTCGCAATTGTCTTTACATGACAGTTTTACTGTGCATCTATTTCAAGAATTAAGCCCCACGTCTTGCATTAAGTGAGTATTATATTTGATGTTATAGTGAATGAAAAATTGTGAAGTTAACGTCCTTTCAATAGAATGGCGTATAGTAACGGCTTTTGAGAAAGGATTTGACATAACAAACTTCAGTTTTATTTAATTGATTATATATGTGTTAAGCATCTGTGAACAATCGAAAGTTGATTACTAAACGCTATAGAAAGTCATTATACTCATACTCAACTTCGGTGAAAACGTTTGTCGATTTATAATAAAGTAAACCATGATTGATACAGACTATGTAATTTCCGGTTTCTAATAAATCTAGATATGTCTTATGTAAATAGTGTATGAATTCGGTATACGAATATA